>NW_021025067.1:1133550-1221551 GCF_004153795.1 Camellia sinensis | reverse complement strand
TCTTTGTTTTTATCACCGCAGTGTTCAAAAGAGGTTTTTGAAAAACTTAGGTTAATGCAATGAGTTTGGCGCGCAGGAGAGCAGGCGAGATGTACTGTCAGCCCGATCAAATCCTCTGGCATAACTAACTTATACTGAAAGCAAGCATGAAAATGAGATAGCCACAGCTGTTTCATTCAGGTTTGTTGGCATGACTGGCCCCTTGGCAGAAACAGACTCAAAACAAAAACGGGTAATTACAAGACAAAACGGTGTTCGAGGCAACAACCCCAGAATCACCCGGTATTTTATACAAAGGGGACTGACTCGCTACAATAAGATAGACCCTTAAGCAAAAAAGACTGACTCAAGACAAAGAGACAGACTCAAAACAAAAGACTGACTCGATACCCAAGCCAGAATTTACAAAGCTAACGTTCACAGATGCTCAAAAAAAATGTGTGCCAGACGCTACATTCAAAATATACCAAATGCCGCCCGCAGGTGGTCCACTTTCTGATTACATACTTGCAGTATCTGTGTCCTCAAAATCCAATAACTGGGTGGTAACGGACTTGGCTGAGGTGGGCGGGAGGATAACCTCGTTGTCAATCAAATCTTGCACCTCATGACGAAGGCGGAAACAATTGTCGGTAGAATGGCCTGTCTGCTGGTGGTACGCGCAGTACTGAGCAGCATCATGCGTAGCAGGGAGATTCTTCGGGAGAGGCCGAGGCTCCAAGGGTTTAAGGTGCCCCCTCTCGGCAAGGATCTGAAGTGCCTTAGATAGGGGCATGCAGAGAGCATGAAAGGTCCTGCGCCCTCGGGGTAGGTACTTTGGAGTCTGAGCGTTCTTACTAGCCGCATAAGCAAAAGGGTCGGCAGGCACTGCCTTGGTTTTCTGATCTTTCCCAGGTGCAGGGGCAGGAATAGGAGAAACTGTTCTAGCATGACGGGGCCTATCCCGATTTTTCGACTAACTTGAACTCCCCTCAGGTGGAGTGGGGAAAGCATCCTCCACAGCTCTTGCCACAGCTGCGGACATCTATTGCTTGTTCATCCCTGCGGCTTTCAAAGCCTCGACTGCCCACAGCAGTTGTTCACTAGGATCGGCATCTGCCTTCACCTTGTCTTTCCTCTGGCCTCAGCCTGATCGAGGGTTTGGGTTGATGTTGATATGTCATTACCATAGCTGGAGGCCATCTCCGGTTGGCTAAGTTCAATCACGATTCGCCCCAACAACGGGGGCTCCTGAGGTACAAAACTCCCGGCATATGGTGCGGCTGGAGGCGAAGCTGACATTCCGTAGGCGAGATCTGCCACAGACCTCTGGAGATCACCTATCATCCCCATTAGTTCGAATATAGTAGGCTCGCGAGCCTGGTATAGCTGGGGGGCCCAGACCGGGTGCGCAACAGGCGACCTGGGTGGATGTGACATATCAATATTGGTCTCACTTTGCAGAGTGATCCCTTGCTCTAATGCAGCTGTCATAGCCACGATCTCTTCCGAATTCTGCGTCATTATAAGTCCTGCCTCAGCAAGGGGGAACATTAGCTATCCTGTACCAGCTGTTCGAACTGAAAGAGACAACAAGCAGCATTTCAGCCCAAATGAATCAAACACGGGTGTAGCTGAACAACTATACTCTACTGCTGATCACTGTTCCCCAGAAATCACTGTCCCCAAAACTGAATCTGGTACCCGCAGATAACTGATTCTCATAAACTGACACTGATGCCCTCAGGTCTGATACTCAAACTTGCAAACTGATATGTACGTTCCTGTAGAGATACACTCTAAAAGCACATAGCAAGTAAAGAGAGCCAAAACACCCCTATATTGGGGTAAGGTTTCCCTGTCCTATTTTGTCAGGAGCTAGGGTTTCACTATGCATGTAGCAGTTTTCAAACAACCTAACATCGGGTAAGCAGCCTGTCCTAACTTGGAATGGTCACTATGGATCCGAATATGCACTAGGTCGAATGGTCGAAAAGGGTGCCCCGGTAAAACCGGGGTTTGCGATCCCATACTGTCAGAGCCCATAACCGGTCAGCCTTATGGTCATGCCTTGACAAGACAAGCCTCCGGCAAACCGTTCAGGAATGGCAGATGGCAAACACTGTGTTCCTAGGCGCACCAATGCACATGCAATGCAAAGAGACACATAAATGGACTCAAAATAGGATATCACGAGTTCGAGTCAAACTCTCGAACTCCCCAGCAGAGTCGCCAGAAACTGTAGACGCGCCCACGTGGGGGGCCCTCGCTACTACAGTTCGGACTCGATTTCATTTGTCACGGTTGTTAATCTGAACCAAAGAGTCCAAATCCGGCAAATCGTTTTGAGAAATAGATTTTTTGAAAAGAAGCGCCAAACATGGACTGCTTTGCCAGATTACAGAGTCGCCACCTAAATTTTTAAAATGGGAGAATTTAGGAAACCCTGACTCGGTGCCAAAGGCCACGTGTCCGTCATCACCGGAGTTGTCTCGGCTCGGGAGCTAAGGTACGATCGGGGAAGGCAGCTATGAGCACCCCCTTTCGTCCGGTTCGAAGACCAGCCTCTACTAACCATGATATCCGATTTTGAAAACGTTATGTGTTCTTATTCCATTTATTAGCCTAGAATTACTATGTTATGCAAGCAAAACAAACTCAACACTATTAAGTGGAACCTGAAACAAAAGGAAGTGAGCACAGTAGCATGAATGTGACACTAAGAGGAGATAATCTACAAAACCGTGAAGCCTACAAGACGTGCAATATTGACAAATGAAGCATAATATCATGAGCATTCAGATAAATATTAATCAATGAGCATAAGGCTACATGAGAATGCACAACTCAAATTCAATCATGAGAGCTTACAAAAAAAATATGTGTGTGCAATCCTTGAGAGGCCAAAGAGCTAGAGTTAATCCTCGTAGTGATTGGATGGCTGGACCTCCGGCAAGAGTACTAAACATTACAGAGAAAGTCAAACAACTAGGAATTAAGGGGTATTTGTGGAGTAAACGCGGAGGCTCCCCTCAAATCAATGAGTCCCTTTTTTTTAATATTATTTTTGACTTTATTTCTTGTAGGCACTCACTGGTGGCATGCACGCTCAAAGAGTATGGAGACCAATCCAGAGAAACATGAATCAGTAGGATGGCCTAGTTGGTGCTCTGAGGTAGCCTTTTCCTACTGCCCTGACTTCAATGAACTGAGGGAGGAACCGTAAAGTGAAAAACAATGGTAGATGGTTGAAAGATTCAGTATCACCATGATAATGCCCAGTTAATAGGTAAATTCCTTTGAAAATGTATAAGAAACACTGTTGAGTGGTCCACAGAAGAACTTTGATCACTTGTGCAGAAACCCTTGGTAACAGTTTTACTCAAGGATGTGTACAGAATGAGATCATGAAGTCAATTGAGCATAGGCATTCAGAATGAGCTATATAACAAAGAAGAATGAAATCTTCCAAGCAGCATGAGAAGTGTTCATTATGAATCTAAATGCAAGATGACAGGAATCAATGACAATGAGATTATAAGCGTCCAACCACATATAAAGCCAATCACTCTCACTCACTCAAGTAACAGGTACACCCTAGTTGACAGAGCACAACACCCAAGGTTCTTCTAAGGAATTCAAACCTAAGAAGATCAAGGGTTTTGTAAAAATATCAACTTTTTGATGCTCAGTGGGTACATTTTCAAGAACAACAAAGGCCTTACGATCATCAGCACACCCTGCTCAGTCGGCATCAGAAAAACTAGTGATTTCAGTTGGGGATAGCCATGATTATGTAGAAATTGCCATGAAGATTAGGCGAATTGAAACTAATCTCTTATCGGTTGGCATGGAATATGACTGTGTTATAATACATTGTATATGTATGATATTTGAAAGGAGAAATGGGAATCAACTCCATTGATTAAGTTGGCCTGTGTGTCCTGGGTGTAAGTCTCGAAAACCGCGCATATATATGGGTGCTGATTTTTGCGAACAAAATTTTCATAAAAATAGCAAGTAAATGTGTTTGTATGATAAATTATGTTGGTTGGAGACCTATTAGGTATACCCTCTATTTGATCGATTAAACGATGTGGGTATAGCTAATCAACTAGAATAAACTGAATTGAGATATAAGTTTGGTATAACATGGTATTAGAAAAGAGTTGTAAAGGATTTTGTCATTGGATAATGAACACGTGCATATTACTTATATCTTTGTTAAGATTCATTATTGTGATAGATTGTCTTTACTGGGTTTTGCCTCACCCTACTTGGGAAACTATTTTCAGGTTGCGGGTGACATGCCTTCGCCAAGGACCTTGCTTGGGAAGATTGTGGAGCTGAGAGATCACTTTTTGTTTATTTTGCATTACTTTTGTACAAGCCTAGGGATTTATTTGTATTGAGCTTCAGACTCGTTTCGTTTACACCAAGCATCGTCTTAGAAGGTTATAAGCCCGTAGGAAATTTACTTCGTTGATCATTTAGTTTGGTGCCACATGCTATAGATTCAAGATATAGTTAATATGTGTAATGCATGTGCCCTTTTGTAAATTGACTCTGATTAATGAAAGCCTAATACTTTGTTTATGTCATTTTGTATTAGTCCTTTACTGTTGAATTATTGCATTATTTTTGGGCATTACATTTGATTACTTGAGAAGATACAAGATCTCAATCTAATGTAGGCAGTAGATAGCCTATTTAGAGCAGTCATCATATATTAAAACAAAGAAGCTTTTCTTCTCTTTCTATTTCACAACCAATGAACCAAAATCATCAGAATAGTGACCCAAAACACAATCTCTCTCTCGTGCATCGTAAGTCTTTCGGCGTTCAAGATCATGATTCCTCTGACAGTACTTCGGTACTCTCTCTCTCTCTCTACCTCTCTCTCTCTCTCTCTCTTCTCTCAGAGTTAGGGTTTATTAATTGGGGAAAAAAAATTGGACTATGAACTTGGTAATGCTGGAAATGGAACCATTTGTGTAATTCTCAGTCATAATTCATTTTTTTGTATTACATTTCTATTGACCTTTTGCTTGTTATGTTTAATTTTTTTTTTATTGTTTCCCATTGAAAATGACATGTCCTTTGTTAGATTAAATTATATTGTTAGTGTGCTTCTTACCTAGTAAGTAACAAAAATTGTTTAATATTTTTAGGTTCTTAAATCAAATTGAGTTGAATGTTAGGTGAATTATGGTGAACAAAAAAAAATTGATTCTTTCTTTAAGAAAAGAGGCTCTCAAGATATAGAAGTTAATGCAACTACAAAAACCTTCCACTGATAATGTTGAAGCTTCAAATTCCTGAACGACGTCCTTGTAAAGTGCTAGAATAGAATCCAAAGAAGTTGATACATCTTCTTTGGTAAGGGATCTAGGACTACGACCACAACTATTGGGATTATTAATGAATCTCAACGTGATGAATTCGACGAGCTTACATCAGATTTGGACCATACCAACCTGACAACCAACCTTTCAAAGAGAAGAATGGCGTCATTTTCTAGCTTCTTGGTACAAGTTATTTCCAATTGCTAGAATATTCTCCAACCAAGCATTGTGCCTTTGTCTTTGTAAATCATAGTATTATAAGCAGCGGATGAAAAATTATGGTCATACATTTTTCTACAGAGTCTGATTGAAAGATCTCGTGGGTAAATCACGTGCTTCCTGAATCTGATCAATCAACCCAACAATGGAGTGATTATACAGAATGAATTCACTCACACAAGTCACAGTGCAAAATGGCTTCTTGATCATTGTATTTTGGGAAGAAGTCAGTATATGGGAAAAACATACGACATACGTTGTTTTTCTCTTAATCACCCATATCCCTATCATATTAGATATATAGGATAATATCTCATCTATCCATATTCAGTTTGATATGATAGATATGGATATCCTGAGTGGTTATCCAAGTAAGTTTGAATTCAAATTCAAACTTACATGGATAAGGTTCAAAAGGTTAAAAGGGTCATGCCACATGGTGCCCAATTTCTAACATTTCCACTCAGACATGAGTTGGCATGACACTGCCACATCTCTATCTCAATCTCCCCCAAAAAATGAACCAAACTCAAACTAAGCCCTTAGCACCCCGGTGCGACTTAGGTTGAGAACACCTGGCATGTGGGAGCTCTAAACTAGAACTCAAAATGAGCCAGCATTAGAGACATCAACCCCAAAAAAGAACATAAATAGTGTCTCACATACCCTCCAGACCCATCTAATTACATCCGGTCCAAAAAAACATCTCTAATCCCTCAAAAAGAGGCATGTTTGACCGCTCCAATTCTTGCAATAATATTCACACGTCAATCCGCCTCTCATACAGAGCGATGTGAGTTCCAACAATGAAGTATTACAACAGTCGGTGCTAATACTAGATGCATCTTCCCTTTGCCCTCATGCCCATCTTAGTTTAAGATTACCGCTTTCCCAGTGATGTCCCTTTAACAGGCGAATCATACATTGAACGCCGGCAACATACAAAGTAGCAGAACATCAACCCCTTACCTTATGACATAAGTCAAAAGTCACAAAAGGGTAACATAAAATGAAAGTTCATATCAATAATGACATGTAAGACTCACACGGTGAGGAAACAGGGATCATTCTCTCTCCTCATTACTGGTCGCCAAGCACCATATAGTATTGAATACACACTGCTACGGTGGAGTTAACTCTTCTATAAATAGTGACGGTCTCGAATACTCGATACACCGTACAGATCTTCAGTCTATGTCGCTTTACTGCGCCTAACCTGAATTCTCTATTTGCTCGCCTTCCAGGCGCCAAATGAGATCTCGGCATCTGGCTAAATCATACAGCACAACATGGAAAGTGGGTAACTAACATCCATGGTTTGGTCCTTAACACGACCTCATCTTGGTGTAACCAAAGGTGACAATGCATAGTGGATAAATTTAAGCCTCTCTTGGCTACAATAAAATATAACCACTAAGTCTCATTCCTTGCTCGCTTCTCAAGCGCCAAGGGCGATTGCTCGTGATTGGTGGTGCAGCTAATCTTGCCTGCTACATTACATCTTGCTAACATTATGACACAAACATAAATTAGTGTCAACATCCATCATCTCACAACAAATAAGTGATCGATTTTTAAAAAACACAAACCACAGTCTGCGCAATTCTAGATTTCCAAGCATAAGCCTTATAGCAACCTCTTGCGATAAGCATATACACGGAATCTACACATTTGTGCCTTCACAATGAAGTGGTGTTCAAAGATCACTACCCTCTTTGCGCAATACCTTTCTAGATAAGAATTATTTTTGGTATACCAATTGTGCGTTATTCTTGATACGCCCAACTAGCTCATATGCGCCCAAATCTAGCGCATTGAATCTTACAAATGAGCAAATTAATATCACTAGTAAAGCATTTTTATCCACAATCTAATGAGCATGCCAATGTTCTAAGCAACTCAGTTGACGCATTTACCAAAGATAACACTATCATGCCGAATACGCCCACATAGCGTACTTTAGGCTCCCACACAAAGAAAAGATCAAGGAATATAGGTCATGTAATGTTCTTTCTCAAAGAAATTCGAAGGATTCACTCAAAGCTAAGGCTCCTAGCTTTTTACGATAGGTAAGTCAAATGGGTCTTGCAATTTGCATCTAGAATCATTCTAGGATATCCGTATGTAAGACATCGAAGACAAAAATGAATTCTCCCAGAAACAATCCCTACAGCGATCGTACATCTCGACATATAATTACATCACCCATGTCCATCATATCTAAAACAGAGGGACTACCCACCAGTGCAACAACCCTATAAATTCTGGCTGCATAATGACTAAATAGGAAAAAACTTCTTTTGGACATTCGGAGTCATGCCTCAGTGGTCTTCATGCGATTCATGCGTGGCCTATCAATGGACTTGAACGAAATCTAAGAACCACTATTTGGATAAACTGTTTTAGACTGTAAAAGATTATTGGAACTAGCAACTTTTTTGCGCTCTTAACATGTTCAACAGTATAAAGCAGAAGGTAAATCCCTACAGAATCTACTTATCCCAATTCTCAAACGGAGAGAAAGTTTAGGTCACAATGTCCACAAATTCAATGTTTCCGAATTTATGTCAATCATAAGCCTAAGTCACAAATAACCTCGCTCCCCAGGAGGAAGTCTTCCCAGGTCTACACTTTCCTCCAATGTTGCAACTTTTTGGTAAATCTATGCGAAGCCTTATGCCTCAAACAATGGACTATCCAAAAATTATGCATACTTTAGAACAGTTTCGCCGTCATAATGGAAAGTCAACCAATTATAGAAATGGTTAATCTCAAAGAACTTTCTGTCTTTAAACTGCACAAACATAATCTACTTTCTAAAAACAGCCTTTGGCATTATCCTACGCTCTTATCATCTTGAGGAGCAAATCAATGATGTTTCCCCTCAATCAACCAGTAATGACGTGGAAATTTTCACATTCGCTACCATCAACTAGAATGTAAGTATTTCTCTACTCTAATGGAAGTAATCCATTAGTAGGGCACATCGCTTCTACTTGTCCCTAGGATATTGGGAAATTTCTTTCCATTCTCAACGAGGCTACATAGAGCGCTATGCTTAGAATTCTTTATCTTATACGAGTTCCAAAACTCTATTCACGTCACCTTTAACTAATAAAACTTTATGTGACTTAGTTTACAACTTCCAACAAAGCTGCTTACCTTCCATGGACATGACCGGAGGTATTACATGACAGCATATAAAATGGCGCCTTGTAACCCTATAAATGTTTACACAGACAACATACAATAATGCGCCATAAACTCTAGGTCTTCAAACTTCGCAACCTTAGAGAAGTAAAAAATAAAGATAAGCTGCTTAATGGTTACATGATGCCAAATAGATCGGCTCTCCACTAACCCATTTACATAAATGGAGTGTAAAATTTGATTAAAGGGCACTTAGTTAGGATAACTAGGCAACAAACTAAAGGCAATTCCCAATTAGGAAACATTTTTGCGCCATGCATCCACCTAACATTAACAATATTAATTTCCTTATTCTACTAACCCATTGTGTTGTTGAGTACTAGAATAATCAATTTTTCCAAGCATTCATTTTCTCTTCACGATGCTTTCTAAAAAAACTCATAATAGATACTCCGCTGCCTTAGTCCAAAACTAAAAGCACAAAAACTCTAATCTAAATTGATCTCGACATCATATTTGCAAATGTCCAAAAAATCAATCTCAAAAACTTTTGCTTATGGGAGATCAAAATAGTCTTGCCTCAGATCGTAATTGTAATCTATAAATGTGTCGAGATTGAGGCTTAGCTATCAATACACTTATACATATCAAGTCACAAAAATTGGACTTGAAGTGCAAGGGATTACGAGTCCAGAGACTAGATAGTCCGTATATTATAATGTGTATCGTAATCTGCTTGACTAGATTACGATATCCTCTTGCATCTCTGTTTCTCGCTTCATAGTTACTTGCAGCTAATTCTACTATCCACAAGAAGGAGAGAAATTAAGCTATCAAATCTATGACAGCTTCTGAAGTAACTTAAGCGCGACTTAGGCTAAGAGTCTAATTCAACAGCAATGCTCTCACAGCGATGCGTCAAATTCTTAGAGTCATAACAACCTTGTCAGCCTTGAACCTTTTCATTATTTGCTGCAAACATTGCCGCTTAGTGGTAAACGTTATTCAAAACGTTAGCCTAGCTAAGGAATCATATCAAAAGAAGCCCCTCCTCATGTCTCACACTCAAGTGTGGAAACAATAAGTGTCCGACTTAGATAAGTTGGCAATGCTAATAGAATTTTACAGCCACTGAGGCGCTTAATCTTTTCGCTTAGTGTTAATAGAATTTTGCAGCTTCTAAGCGCTAATCTTTTCAACATAGTATTAATAGATTTTACGCTTCAAAGCGCTAATCTTTTCACTTAGTGTTTAATAGATTTTGCAGCTTCTAGCGCTAATCTTTTAACTTCACGGTGATATTTCAATGCACACTATTATAGTGCATGAATTTTACTCCATCCACTCCAATAATGGGTAGAGAGCAAACACTGCGCATTACTGCTACTCGTCTTGCACTAACTGACTAATTTATTTAAGCTCGCATTTCTTGGATGCACGTGACTCTTGAATGTTACTTTATCCAAATGATGTTACAGTTATTTACAAGTTCAAGATTACAAAGTCAATCCCGTGCGCTCAATAGTCAAGATCAATATACAGATTATTGAGGGGCTTATAAATTTCATAACTCCAAAATCTCGCCACACCAAAACTACGTAGACGCTGCTACCCCATAGCGCCCCATTAGTTTTATTGTGCAAAACAAGGCAACAAAACCACAGACGACTTTTGAGTCGTGTTCTCCTTACTTGGCTCCAAATAAGTTCTGACCTAAAGTCTCACAAGACTTGCTCATCTAAAGAATAGGATTAATTGTGGTAACCGTCCGCGAGGGACACGATGCCAGCTAGCACAGCTGGCATAAAAATATCTGCAAAAGTAGATGCACAGTGGTCGGCCGACTAAAAATGTAATTTGACCAAAATAGATGGTCGGTCGACTACAAAGAGTGCCGGTCGGCCAAATATTTGGCCGGTGGCAACAAACCAGTGGCCGGTGGCCTCAAGCCGTGGCCGGTGATGTGTGGGGATGGTCAACAAGCCATTCCCTGCCCCTCAAAGGCAAAGCACAAGTGTTTGGTGCAAAACCAGACACAAAACAGGCGAGCCGAGAGATCCTGAGGCAAGGCGCGTAGCCAAGACCTTCGGGAACTCAAGACAAACACAAACAAGGATGATCACCGAGTGTTCAAGCGGTGACGTCCAAGTCTTGAGGACGGTCAAAAATGGGGTGTCTACAGAGAGACAAAAGAAAAAACATACAGTCCAAAAACAAAAAACAAACTATCCAAAAACAAACATCACTGTGAGTCTGGTAGAGGCGGCGCTGCATCTGTAGCATAGAAAGGATCTGAGTCAATAGAGTGGTCTGCTGATCGAGGCGGCCATCAAGTGTATCGAGCCAGGCATCAAGCTAATCAAGGCGCTAGGTGACAGACTGCTCGAACTACTGCAGCTGGCCACGAAACGAACGAGAACGCATCTTAGGTGCACCGGCAGTGGCTGCATCAATCTCAGCCTTCTCGGCTAGTGTATCATCACCTACATCAGACCCCCCCAACTCCTGACGAACCCCCACGACATGAGGTTGACTTAGTGAAACGGTCAACTTGGTGATTAGTTTAATGGAAAAGGCAAACTCGTCATCATCAAAGATGGTGACACCAAGAGAGGTAAGAAAGCAAGTGAGGAAACATCCGTAAGAGAGACCCAAAGACTTTCGACCCTTAAAAACAATAATCATTTTGGAAACGATCATCTCAGACATGTCAATGGAAAGGCGGTGATCAATGCAATATAACACATAACCTTGATCTTAGGTAATGTGAGATGAATGAGTAGTAACATGAATGTTGGCACACATAATGATGTTTAGAAGATGAAAACGAAGAAGAAGCTCATTTTGCTGACTGAGAGCCCCGGCAATACAAGTCTGGGGAGTGCCACAAAGTTCAGTGGCCACTTGATCAAAATCAACACCGCTGTGAGTAATAAAAGGATAATGACAGTTCCAGACTTTCGGAAGATCAAGAAACCTCCTAATTACTTCATCATCTATGACCAAGGCTTTGTTACAAACCCAGGTGTGAAAAGAGTGAGTGATTTCCTTGCTAATGGAGTGCATATTACAATAAAATTCTCGGACCAAGCTAAGATTTTGAGGCCCAAAGAAAAGTAGGATTTGGTCACCCCCTAAAGCATCAAAAAAAGAACGGATGAGAATAGTTTCAAAAGCACTAGGATGGACATTGTGTTCTAAGTGAACTTTCCTAGAAGCATAGAAATCCCTAAACAGGTTGGATTTTTCCTTGGATTGAAATTTTTTAGTATTGAAATTGGGGCTAGACACGGTGGATTTATGGCGTTTAAAGGACTTAGCCATGACTGGCGAAAAAAGAAAAAAAATAAACAACCACCCAACCCAACCCACCAAAAGCCAAGGAACACCCAAAGCCCCTTAGATCCCCAAAAAATAAACATGAGAACATAGAAAAAACCATTAGTCCAACAGGATTAAAAACATCAAACTTCTCAAAACCAAAGCAGTATAACAATGACTGTAAGGGAAGAGCTAGATTAAGTCCCAAAATCAAACAAATGCAGCAACAAGAGAGAGATAAGGATAGAAGATTAAAGGAATCAACATCAATGCAATTCACTTAGACATCATAAGTTAGTAATTGAAACACAGGACAATCACAAACAAAAATTAAAGCCCTAACAATGAACCAAACTGCTAATTTTAAACCCTGACTATAAACCCTAGCAAAAACCTAGCATTGAGGCACCAAACTTCGAAACAAAAAATCAATAGAGAGACAGTAATCCGTAATGTAAGAAATAAAATCAACAATGAAGAACCCTAGACACCACAGACAAAGACGAGCAACACAAATAAAGAAAGAAAACGGTAAAAACAAAAAGCAAAAGTGAGAAAGACATACCAACAATGACGATACAAGATGAATGAGAGATGCCTCCAAAATCGAGTGAAAATCGAGGGAGGAACAGTAATAGGGAGGAACAAAAACCCTAGGAAAGAGATGAAATGAGCAAAAATAGAGAAAAATGGAATGAAGAGACGCAGTGACAGTATTTAAACCACGACAGGTCACTCGAGCGAAAAGTGTTTCGCTCGAGCTAAGACACTTAAGCGCACAAGTTCGCTCGAGCCAAGACATTGTCACTCGAGCCAAAAAGACATGCTCCTAGAATTTGTTCCATCTGCAAAAATACTGGGTTGAAAGAAAGCTCGCTCGAGCACAAACTCCCTCGCTCGAGTGAAGAAGAAGAAAAAAAAACACTTAAAAACACCTTTCTAAGCAAAAACAAAAACTCACACTATTAAGTGGAACCTGAAACAAAAGGAAGTGAGCACAGTAGCATGAATGTGACACTAAGATGAGATAATCTACAAACCGTGAAGCCTACAAACGTGCAATATTGACAATATGAAGCATAATATCATGAGCAAATCAGATAAATATTAATCAATGAGCATAGGCTACATGAGAATGCACAACTCAAATTCAATCATGAGAGCTTACAAAAAAAAATATGTGTGTGCAATCCTTGAGAGGCCATAGAGCTAGAGTTAATCCTCGTAGTGATTGGATGGCTGGACCTCCGGCAAGAGTAACTAAACATTACAGAGAAAAGTCAAACAACTAGGAATTAAGGGGTATTTGTGGAGTAAACGCGGAGGCTCCCCCTCAATCAATGAGTCCCTTTTTTTTAATTATTTTTGACTTTTATTTCTTGTAGGCACTCACTGGTGGCATGCACGCTCAAGAGTATGGAGACCAATCCAGAGAAACATGAAATCAGTAAGGATGGCCTAGTTGGTGCCTCTGAGGTAGCCTTTTCCTAATGCCCTGACTTCAATGAACTGAGGGAGGAACCGTAAAAGTGAAAAACAATGGTAGATGGTTGAAAGATTCAGTATCACCCATGATATGCCAGTATAGGTAAATTCCTTTGAAAATGTATAAGAAACACTGTTAGTGGTCCATAGAGAACTTTGATCACTTGTGCAGAAACCCTTGTAACAGTTTTACTCAAGGATGTGTACAGAATGAGATCATGAAGTCAATGAGCATAGGCATTCAGAATGAGCTATGAACAAAGAAGAATGAAATCTTCCAAGCAGCATGAGAAGTGTTCATATGAATCTAAATGCAAAGATGACAGGAATCAATGACAATGAGATTATAGCGTCCAACCACATATAAAGCCAATCACTCTCACTCACTCAAGTAACAGGTAACACCCTAGTGACAGAGCACAACACCCAAGGTCTTTCTAAGGAATTCAAACCTAAGAAGATCAAGGGATTTTGTAAAAATATCAACTTTTTGATGCTCAGTGGGTACATGTTCAAGAACAACAAGGCCTTACGATCATCAGCACACCCTGCTCAGTCGGCATCAGAAAAACTAGTGATTTCAGTTGGAGGATAGCCATGATTATTGTAGAAATTGCATGAAGATTAGGCGAATTGAAACTAATCTCTTATCGGTTGGCATGGAATATGACTGTGTTATAATACATTGTATATGTATGATATTTGAAAGGAGAAATGGGATCAACTCCATTGAATTAAGTTGGCCTGTGTGTCCTGGGTGTAAGTCTCGAAAACCGCGCATATATATGGGTGCTGATTTTTGCGAACAAAATTTTCATAAAATAGCAAGTAAATGTGTTTGTATGATAATTATGTTGGTTGGAGACCTATTAGGTATACCCTCTATTTGATCGATTAAACGATGTGGGTATAGCTAATCAACTAGAATAAACTGAATTGAGATATAAGTTTGGTATAACATGGTATTAGAAAAGAGTTGTAAAGGATTTTGTCATTGGATAATGAACACGTGCATATTACTTATATCTTTGTTAAGATTCATATATTGTGATAGATTGTCTTTACTGGGTTTTGCCTCACCCTACTTGGGAAACTATTTTCAGGTGCGGGTGACATGCCTTCGCCAAGGACCTTGCTTGGGAAGATTGTGGAGCTGAGAGATCACTTTTGTTTATTTTGCATTTACTTTTGTACAAGCCTAGGGATTTATTTGTATTGAGCTTCAGACTCGTTTCGTTGTAACCAAGCATCGTCTTAGAAGGTTATAAGCCCGTAGGAAATTTACTTCGTTGATCATTTAGTTTGGTGCCACATGCTATAGATTCAAGATATAGGTTATGAATGTGTAATGCATGTGCCCCTTTTGTAAATTGACTCTGATTAATGAAAGCTTAATACTTTGTTTATGTCATTTTGTATTAGTCTTTACTGTTGAATTATTGTATTATTTTCGGGGCATTACAATTTGATTACTCGAGAAGATACAAGTCTCAATCATATGTAGGCAGTAGTAGCCTATTTAGAGCAGTCATCATATATTAAAAACAAAGAAGCTTTTCTTCTCTTTCTTATTTCACAACCAATGAACCAAAATCATCAGAACTAGTGACCCAAAACACAATCTCTCTCTCGTGCATCGTAAGTCTTCCGGTGTTCAAGATCGTGATTCCTCTGACAGTACTCCGGTACTCTCTCTCTCTCTCTCTCTGAGTTAGGGTTTATTATTTGGGGAAAAAAATTGGACTATGAACTTGGTAATGCTGGAAATGGAACCATTTGTGTAATTCTCAATCAACTATTCATACTTTTGTATTACATTTCTATTGATCTGTTGCTTGTTTTGTTAATTTTTTTTTTTTTTATTGTTTGTCCATTGAAAATGACATGTCCTTTGTTAGATTAAATTATATTGTTAGTGTGCTTCTTACCTAGTAAGTAACAAAAATTGTTTAATAATTTTCAGGTTCTTAAATCAAATTGAGTTGAATGTTAGGTGAATTATGGTGAACAAAAAAAATTGATTCTTTCTTTAAGAAAAGAGGCTCTCAAGATATAGAAGTTAATGCAACTACAAAACCTTCCATTGATAATGTTGAAGCTTCAATTCCTGAACGACGTCCTTGTAAAGTGCCTAGAATAGAATCCAAAGAAGTTGATACATCTTCTTTGGTAAGGGATCTAGGACTACGATCACAAATTTGGGATTATTTGATATCTCAACGTGACGAGATTCGACGAGCTTACATCAGATTTGGACCATACCAACCTGACAACCAACCTTTCAAAGAGAAGAATGGGCGTCATTTTCTAGCTTTTTGGTACAAGTTATTTCCAAATTGGCTAGAATATTCTCCAACCAAGCATTGTGCCTTTTGTCTTTGTAAATCATAGTATTATAACGCAACGGATGAAAAATTATGGTCATACCTTTTTCTACTGAGTCTGAATTGAAGGATCTCGTGGGTAAATCACGCGCTTCCTGAATCTGATCAATCAACCCAACAATGGAGTGATATTACAGAATGAATATCACCCACACAAGTCACAATGCAAAATGGCTCTTGATCGTTGTATTTTGGGAGAGAGTCAGTATATGGGAAAAACATATGACATACGTTGTTTTTCTCTTAATCACCCATATCCCATATCATATTAGATATATAGGATAATATCTCATCTATCCATATCAGTTGATATGATAGATATGGATATCCTGAGTGGTTATCCAAATAAGTTTTGAATTCAAATTCAAAACTTACATGGATAAGGTTCAAAGGATCATGCCACATGGGCGCCCAATTTCTAACATCTTCCACTCGGACATGAGCTGGCATGACACTGCCACATCTCTATCTCAATCTCCCCAAAAAATGAACAATCTCATACTAGCCACTGCACCGTGCGACTGCTGAGAACACCTGCACGTGGGAGCTCTATACTAGAAACTCAAAATGAGCCAGTATAGAGACATCAACCCAAAAAGAACAGAAATAGTGTCTCACAGACCCCAAACCCATCTAATTACACCGGTCCAAAAAACATCTCTAATCCCTCAAAAAGAGCATGCTTGACCCTCTCAATTCTTGCAATATATTCACACTCAATCCGCCTCTCATACAGAGCGATGTGAGTTGCCGGCAATGAATATACAACAGTGGTGTAATATTAGATGATCTTTCCTTTGTTCTCATGCCATTTAGTTTAAGATTGACTGCTTTCCCAGTGATGTCCCTTAAGGCCGAATCATACATGACTGCAGGCAACATACCAAAGTAGCAGAACATCAACCCCTTACCTTATGACATAGTCAAAAGTCACAAAAGGGTACATAAATGAAAGTCATATCAATAATGACATGTAAGACTTACACGGTGAGGAAATAGGGATCCATTCTCTCACCTCATTACTCGGTCGCCAAGCACATATAGTATGAATACATGCTACGGTGGAGTAACTCTTCTATAAATAGTGACGTCATACTCGATACACCGTACAGATCTTAGTCTAGTCGCTTTCTAGCGCCTAACCCGAATTCTCTATTTGCTCGCCTTCCAGGCGCCAAATGAGATCTCGCATCTGGCTAATTATAACAGGCACAACATGGAAAGTGGGTACTAACATCCATGTTTGGTCCTTAACACGACCTCATCTTGGTTGTAACCAAGGCGACATGCATAGTGGATAATTTAAGCCTCTCTTGGCTACAAATAAACATAAACCACTAGTCTCATCCTTGCTCGCTCCCAAGCGCCAAGGGCGATTGCTCGTGTGAGTGAGCCAATCTTGCCTGCTGACATCATCATCTGCTAATCATTATGACACAAACCATAATAGTGTCAACATCTCATCATCTCACAATAAATAAGTGATCGATTTTTAAAAAACACAACCACAGTCTGCGTAATTTTAGATTCCAAGCATAAGCCTTATCAGCACCTCTTACGATAAGTATATATAACGGAATCTACCATTTGCGCCTCACATGAAGTGGTTCAAGATCACTACCTCTTGCGCAATAACCTCTCTAAAGATATTTTGGTGACCAATTTGCGTTCATTCTTGATGCGCCAAACTAGCGCATTGAATCTTACAATGAGCAAATTAATATACTACTAGTAAAGCATTTTATCCACAATCTAATGAGCATGGTCAATGTCTAAACAACTCAGTTGACCATATACCAAAGATAACACTTATCATACCGAATATGCCCACATAGCGTACTTTAGGCTCCCACAACAAAGAAAAGATCAAGGAATATAGGTCATATGTTTCTCTCAAAGACAATCCGAGGATTCACTCAATAGCTAAGGCTTTAGCTTTTACCGATATGTAAGTCAATGGGTTTGCAATTTTGCATCTAGAATCATTCTAGGATATTCCTTATGTAAGTCATCGAAGACAAAACATGAATTCTCCTAAAACAATCCCTAAGGATCGTGCATCCGAGCATATAAATTACATCACCCATGTCCATCATATCTAAAACAGAGGACTACCCACCCTAGGTGGCAACAACCCTATAAATTCTTGGCTCATAATGACTAAGTAAGGAAAAACTTCTTTTTGGACCATTGATCATGCCTCAGTGGTCTTCATCGATCATCGTTGGCCTATCATGGCTTGACGAAATCTAAGAACCACTATTTGGATAACTGTTTTAGGCTGTAAAAGATTTATTGGAACTAGCAACCTTTTTTGCGCTCCTAACTTTTCAACATAAAAGCAGAAGGTACATTCCTACGGATCTACTTAGCCACTTCTCTAACGAGAAAGTTGGGTCACAACGTCCACAATCAATGTTCCGAATTTATGTCAATCATAGCCTAAGTCAAAATAACCTCACTCCCCAGGAGGAAGTCTTCTCATGGTCTACACTTTCCTCAATGGTGCGACTTTTCGGTATCTAGCGAGCCTTATGCCTCAACAATGACTATCCAAATTACGCATAACTTTAGAACAGTTTCGTGTCATAATGGAAAGTCAACCAAATTATAGAAATGGTTAATCCTCAAAGACTTTGTCTTAAACTGCACAACATTAATCCACTTTCAAAAAATAGGGGACTAGAGCCTTTGACATTATCCTAGGCTCTTTATCATCTTGCGGAGCAATGATGAATGTTTCCCTCTCAATCACCCTAGTGATGACGTGGAAAATTTTCACATTCGCTACCACGCAACTAAGAATATAAAGTATTCTTCTCTAATGGAGTAATCCATTAGTAGGCACATCGCTCCCACTGTCCCAAGGATATTGGAAATTTCTTTCCATTCTCAACTAGGCTACATAGAGCGCTATGCTTAGAATTCTCTATCTTATAGAGTTCCAAAAACTCTATTCACGTCACCTTTACTAATAAAACTTTATGTGACTTAGTTACACTTCCACAAAGCTGCTTACCTTTATGCACATGACCCGGAGGGTTTACATGACAGCATACAATAATGCGCCTCGTGACCCTATGTGTTTACAAGACAGCATACAATAATGCGCCATAGAACTCTAGGTCTTACCTTCGCAACCTTATGAGAAGTAAAAATAAAGATAAGCTGCTTAATGGTTACAGATCGCCCATAGATGGCTCTCCACTAACCCATTACATAAATGGAGTGTAAAATTTGATATGAAGGGCACTTAGTTAGGGATATAGGCAACAAACTAAAGTGCAATTCCCAATTAGGAAACATTTTTGTGCCATCATCCACCTAACATTAACAATACTTAATTCCTTATCTCTACTACACCATTGTGTTGTTAAGTACTAGGAATAATCAATTTTCCGAGCATCCATTTCTCTTCACAGAGCTTTCTAAAAAAAACTCAAATAGATACTCGCTGCCTTGGACAAAACTAAAAGCACAAAAACTCTTATCTAATTGATCTCGACCTCATATGTGCAATGTCAAAAATCATCTCAAAACTTTTGACTTATGGGAGATCAAATAGTCTTGACTCAGATGGGTATCGTAATCTATAAATGTGTCGAGATTGAGGCTTAGCTATCATACACTTATACATATCAAGTCACAAAAATCATAGTGGACTAAATGCGCCAATACAAATGACCTTCTATGGCTTTCCTACTTACTTGTGCGCAACCATTGCAAACAAAGTAACACATTCACATGAGAGCAGGATGTCATAAGCGAGTGGGCCCGAGAAGGCCTACTCAAATGATCGTGTCATCATCTCATTAATGTAATTAAGTATAATAAGCCACTGGTTCATGACCAATGTCATAAACTAATTCCAATCATCTTAATGTGTGAGTTCTTGAAGACAAGTTTTAAAGGTTTAGGCCCAACTAGGTAATGACTCACGACTAATTCATATTCACTAGATCATAAAAGGATGTCATGGAGATATCAAGTGCGCCTAAGTCGCAAATTTAACAAGTAAGTGCTAATCCCTTGCACATTCAAGTCAATTTTATTCTCCATACACTTTACTACATCTAGTTGAAAGAAGACGATACTCTTCTTGCCATCTCTGTTTCTCGCTTCATAGTTACTTGCAATTAATTCTACTATCCACAAGAAGGAGAGAATAAGCTATCAATCTATGACAGCTCCTGAAGTAACTTAAGCGCGAATTAGGCTAAAGAGTCTAATTCAACACAATGCTCTCACAAGCGGTGCGTCAAATTCTTAGTGTCATAACAACCTTGTCAGCCTTGACCTTTTCATTATTATGCTGCAACGTTTGCGCTTAGTGGTAAACGTTATTCAAAAAACGTTAGCCTAGCTAAGGAATCATACAAAGAAGCCCCTCCTCATGTCTCACACTCAAGTGTGGAAACAGTAAGTGTCCAGACTTAGACAAGTTGGCAATGCTAATAGATTTTGCAGCCACTGAGCGCTAAACTTTTCACTTAGTGTTAATAGATTTTGCAGCTTCTAAACGCTAATCTTTTCACTTAGTGTTAATAGATTTTGCAGCTTCTAAGTGCTAATCTTTTAACTTCACGTGATATTTCAACACACACTATTATAGTGCATGAAATTTAGCTCCATCCACTCCCAATAATTGGGTAGAGAGCAAAACACTGCTCATACTGGCTACTCGTCTTACACTTAATGACTAATTTATTTAAGCTCGCATTTCTTGGATGATGTGACTCTTGAATGTTACTTCATCCAATGATGTAACATTATTTACAAGTCAAATTACAAAGTCAATCCGCGCAGCTCAATAGTCAAGATCATATACAGATCTATTGAGGGCTTACTAATTTCATAACTCCAAAACTCGCCAACCAAAACTACGTAGCATGCCGCTAACCATAGCGCACACATTAGTTTTTATTGTGCCAAACAAGGCAACAAAACCACGGTGACTTTGAGTCATGTTTCCTTACTTTGGCTCAATTAAGGTCTGACCTAAAGTCTCCAAGACTTTTGCTCATCTAAAGAATAGGATTACATTGTTCACATTTGAACATCTTTACTAAGTCTAGGTCAACCAATTAACTTCCATAAGCTAAGTCAATTTAGAGAGAAATTCGCAATTGGGATTAATTTGATTAGCATAATATAATTTTGCCACAAAAATCTAAATTAAATAGTGACAATATTACACAAGTCGCAAGATCGAAAATCCGCTATGCTCGTAATCATCTATTGCGCCACATGTGACAATTATCCAAAATTTAATTTAATTTATGCATAAAATATTGGTTTTTGGGAGTAAATCTACTAAGATTTCTCTCAACCGAATAACCTTCCACTGACTATGGCATGTCTAAAAGCATGATAAAAATTTTTAATTCCATACAATAGTATCATAATGTAGATTCACAACCAACTTGTCATGACCCGAACCCGCTCCCGTGGGTTAAGGACATAACCGACTAGTAATCATGAGATTACCTACGGCCTCAAACCAAACCAGACGTATTTTAACAGAGTTAACGAGGGCCAAACGGAAGCAATTTTAAAACTTTGTCCATAGAACCGTGCTTATATGCATATCATAACATTCCATACATACATATGTTAATAACTCACAACAGAAAGTATAGTAACATA
Organism: Camellia sinensis; assembly: GCF_004153795.1. NCBI lineage: Eukaryota > Viridiplantae > Streptophyta > Magnoliopsida > Ericales > Theaceae > Camellia > Camellia sinensis. The sequence goes on along the minus strand of NW_021025067.1, from coordinate 1,200,022 downwards.
AAGTTCTATACATACATGACCATTCAAATCTAAGTCAGCCAAAACAAAGCTATATACAGACGTACACCAAAGTCCTCGCCAACATGACAAAATAACATAGAATGGCAGAAGGGCGAAGACGTGTCTCGTGCGTGAGACGCAAGGGCAGCCTCTTCAAAACCTTAGTTGTTCCATACAGACTTCACTGGGGCTGGGTTTGGACTTCTCTTGGCTCACTTACAAACACATGAATGAGCGTGAGCGATAGCCCAGTGAATAATATCAAATAAGGAATATACATTGGAACAATATACATCAAATGGCCTTGGGCCCAATTTATATTTCTAACTAATACATACATACATAGATATATGTAAGTTAAGTAACTGTGGTTTCAAACACATCATACAGCCTCGGGCCCAATCCATTTGTATCATTCATATCAAACTGGCCTTTGGCCCATTCATACTTTCAGGTCAAGCTGTTACTCATGTCAAACTATCATTCGTGTCAAACTGTTATTCGTGTCAAACTATCGTTCGTGTCAAACTGGCCTCTGGCCCATTCATTTATGTCAAACTGGCCTCTGGTCCATTTACTCATGTCAAACTGGCCTCTGGCCTATTCATTCATGTCAAAACAGCCTCTGGCCCATTCATCCATGTCAAAACGGCCTTCGGCCCATTCATTCATTCATTTGGTATAGCAAACATTGTCCACCAATCGAATCAATGAACTTATAAAACTTACATAGAAGTATGCAATTGGACAACAAAATATTTTAAATATCTCTGTTAAGATATTACTCACAGTGATCGGCTTGTAGATTTGCCCTGGAGCTTGACCCTAAATATCACATAACACGTATGGGTCACAAATAATTCAATCCGTTCTTTAATTCACATATTCCTCTTTAGGCTTCATTCTTATCTCTTTAATTCAATCACAATGCTCAATGTATGCCTAAGAGTGCTCAGAAGTGAAAGGGAACGGAAAACAGAACACAAAATGCATTTTTAAAATTTCAGAAAACAAGGTCCCCGCTTGAGCGTGGGCTTCCCCGCTCGAGCGGACCCAATTGGCTTGCAAAAGTGCTAGTTGCATCAAATTCACGCTCGAGCGTGAACTCGAGCACTTGAGCGGAAGGTCTGTCTACATAGCTCCCCGCTCGAGCGTGGACTTCCTTGCTCGAGCGGACCCATGCTTGCAAAAAAATACTGGGAGCATGAATTCCCTGCTCGAGCATCGGTTCCCCCACTCGAGCGGACATCATAAATTCTGGGTTTTCCAGAATGGTTTCTTGAGTTCAATTTCGACATTTCAACCATATTACTTGCATATTATGGCTCCAATTTCACACATGCATATACCCACATGATACCAACACCAAATCATAACACAATGAAGCTCCATTTCTTGAATTACTTACATGCATGCCTCAAATTAACCCAAACTCTTCACCAACACATCAAATTCAAACATGCAAGGCTCATACCTCCATGATCTATTCTTGCATGTGAGAAATATTCATTCATATCAACTTAATTGGTGAAGAGATGATCAAATAGATGGATTCCATACAAGATTCAACATAGATTATGCACATTGTGTTCAAATATGGAAATTCATAGTAATTTCCTACATGCATGCATCTAATGGCTTCAAATACAACAAAGTCAACTCAACTTCCTTATAATCAAACTAATCCAAATTCTAGACCATTAATCAAACTTGAATTCACAAGATTACAACTAATATTCACAAATTCACTCACCTAGGAGCTTCAATTCTCACAATCTATAGCAAATTCTTGAGCAATCTTCAAGACTTCCAAGATTCAAGAGCAAAACTTAGATGATCTCCCGTTTTTCTCTCTAATTTCGGGTCTTTCTCTCTCTAGAGAGTTAAATCAGCCAAAATGGGCAAAAAGAGGAATTGAGTGTGTATAATGGCCCCTTTTAAAAGCTCCCTCAAATACATTCTTTTAATATAAAATAATTGGACACTATAACATTAATTTAATCCACTTAATCTGGTTTGAATCAATTTTTCAATTAAGCTTCATCGTAGACTCTAAAAATTATGCCAATCATAATGGCGTAATCAATTTCGAGTTCTGTGGCCGATAAAGCCCTCAATTTAATTTCCAAAGCAGATAATCAAACAGATATTCCTACGGTGAACAGATAGAAATTCAAAATCACATATATTCACATAATCGGCACACAAAATCATATCAGACACATAATCAAATTCATAATAAGGACCCATTAGCATAATACGGAACAGGGTTATCACACAACTCATGCTATCTCACAATTAATAACGGAATTTAAACAAATAACAATTAATCATGCTATTCTAATTACAACATATTAGAAACTCTAGGTAAAAAATAACAATATGTTGTATTCAATATTCAAATTATTCCATAACAGAAAGTATATCACTTCTGAAAATTTCTGAAATTTTCTGGAATTTTAAATAACTAATAAATGCACATAAAATTAGAAATAAATATTTCAGAATCTGGTAAAATGAAATAAGCATACCAGTAAATAGTAAACTAAAACAATAGTCTACAATAAAAAATTCAGCCCCAGAAACTTAATCATGCAACACCAGATACATTTTAAAGTAGAAATAATGAATTATTATTTTAGGAAAAATATTTTTTATTTTCATAAAATTTTGAAAATTTTACAGAATATAGAAAATTTAATTCTGAGTCTAATGGTCCTAACCACGCTTAAAAAAAAGCTATAACGAATTAATTATGACCATTTAATGTGATTCAGAATTAAAAACAAAACAAACAGAGCCTTAACTTCAGCAGCCAAGCCAGCAGAGAAAAACGGCGCGGCTTCGCGCGAGGAGTCTAACGGTACCAACCATGCTTAAAACAAAACTATAACGAATTAATTATGATCATTCAACGCGATTCAGAATTTAAAACAAAACAAACAGCGCCTTAGTACTAGCAGCCAAGCCGCGGAGGAAAAACAGCGCGGCTCAGCAAGCGGCTCAGCGCCCGGCGCACTCATGAAAACGCAGACAGCGCGCGCGTGGCAGTGCGTGGAAGTCGCTGACGGCATTAGATGGCGCGTGCGGCCCACGCGCCGCCTTCCAGGGTGTTTTCTGGTCCAATTTCTGCCAGACTCCATTTTCCAAAATAAATACATTTATGGCATTAAAAATGACATTTAATGAACATAAAAATGAAGTATTTTATGCTCTTAATCTAATGAGAGTGGAAGTGCAGAAACCCTGCACTTCATTTTACTCCTTCATTAATTTTCATGCATATATCATGTATATATATTTATACAAAAAAATACACATATTTTAATGCATAAAAATAAGCACGAAAATACTTAATCAGGCTCTGATACCAATGTAAATCATAGTATTGTAACACAGCGGATGAAAAATTATGGTCATACCTTTTTCTACAGAGTCTGAATTGAAGGATCTCGTGGGTAAATCACGTGCTTCCTGAATCTGATCAATCAACCCAGCAATGGAGTGATATTACAGAATGAATATCACCCACACAAGTCACAGTGCAAAATGGCTCTTGATCGCTGTATTTTGGGATAGAGTCAGTATATGGGAAAAACATACGACATACGTTGTTTTTCTCTTAATCACCCATATCCCATATCATATTAGATATATAGGATAATATCTCATTTATCCATATCAGTTGATATGATAGATATGGATATCCTGAGTGGTTATCCAAGTAAGTTTTGAATTCAAATTCAAACTTACATGGATAAGGTTCAAAAGGTTCAAAGGGTCATGTCACAAGAGCGCACAATTTCTAACAGTCTTCCTTGCTATCTTTTTACAAAACCAAATGGACGCACTACATCTAGCGCTTTCATTTCTGATGGATTTTCTTCATGGAAGAAAGTTAATAGTGGGAAGAATTGTCTTTTCTTAACTCATATGGGAAAGGGTCTTAATTTATCGCACAGAATTGTTGTTAAATCCTACCATGATTTAACAAATCAATCGCAACACATTGAGAAGATAGTTGAGAAACAAACTTCTCAACAAGTTGCAAAAAACCGTTTGCGGTTGAAGACTACGATAGATGCTGTCAAATGGCTTACATTTCAAGCTTGTGCATTTAGAGGTAGTGATGAAAGTCATGATTCTAATAATCGAGGGAATGTTATTGAATTGATAAAGCTCTTGGCATTTTATAATGCGGATGTGGCAGATGTTGTGTTACACAAAGCTCCTCAAAATGCTTCATACTACTCGTAATTCAAAAAGAGATTCTTAAGATTTTCTTTGACAAAATACAAAGATTCACTCATAAGGAGATTGATGAAGCAAAATTTTGCATGATAATGGATGCAGCTCGAGATGAATCAAAGAGGAAGCAAATGGCCATTGTTCTAAGATTTGTTAATAAAGATGGTTTTATAAAGGAGTGTTTTTTTGACATAGTTCATGTATCGGATACGACATTAGCAACTTTGAAAGAAGAAATATGTATTGTCCTATCTCGTCATAATCTCAGTGTACAAAATATTCATGATCAAGGGTATGATGGTGTTAATATGCGTGGAGAGTGAACTAGGTTGTAGGCCTTATTTCTTCATGACTATCATTTTGCGTATTATGTTCATTGCTTTGCTCATCGACTCCAATTAGCATTGAGAGTGACAGCAAGAGAGGTTATACCCATTGCCCAATTTTTTTTCTTATCTGGCTCTCACAGTTAATCTATGTAGCTCTTCTTATAAAAGGCATGATCAGTTAAAAGTTGCTCAAGCTGAAGAAATTGTAACAAAACTTACCAGTGATGAAGTTGAAACTGGTAAAGGCAAAAATCAAGTTGGGACGTTGAAATGGGCTGGAGATACTCGATGGGGTTCTTACTTGGGATCTATTTCCAGTTTGATAAATATGTTTAGTGCAACTTGCCCAGTCTTAAGTAATGTCATCAATGATGGAGCCACCTCCACTCAACGTACAGATGCAGATGGAGTTTATGATAAGATTACATCTTTTGAGTTTGTCTTTATCGTACATCTTATGAGAGATATTATAGGGACTACTGATGATCTTTGCCAAGCTTTGCAACGTAAATCCCAAGATATATTGAATGCAATGCATCTAGTGTCAACTACAAAAGCACTTGTTCAAAAATATAGAGAAGATGGATGGATTTCTTTGTTGGAGAATGTTCAACTATTTTGTGGAAAATATGACATAGATATTCATGATATGAGTGCTCATTACACATCTGGTAGAGGTCGTGCTTGTCACCAAAGAGATCACATTATTATTGAGCATCATTTTTGAGTTGGTATTTTTACAATTATATATATGTGATTCTCAATTGCAAGAATTGAACAACAGATTCAAAGTAGATGTGATGGAGTTGCTTATTCTTAGCTCTGCTTTAGATCCTAGAGATGATTATAGTTTGTTCAAAATTGAAGATATATGCAAGCTTGCAAATCAATTTTATCCTAATGACTTTATAGAGCAAGAAAAAATACATTTGAAATTCCAATTGCAAAACTACGAGATTGACATTCTTAAACATCTTGAGTTTCAGCAGTTGTTGACAATTTCTAACTTGTGCCCACTGTTGGTAAAAACAAGTCAGTCAACAATTTATCCTCTTGTCGATAGATTAATTCATCTAGTTCTAACTTTACCAATTTCTACGGCGACAACAAAACGTGCATTTTCGGCCATGAAAATTGTAAAGACTAGATTGCGCAACAGGATGAAAGATGATTTTCTTTCAAGCTACTTGTTAACATTTGTTGAGAAAGACATTGCTTGAGATTTTGATGTAAATTTCATCATAGATACTTTTTATATTATGAAAGAATGCAGAGCACAGCTTTAGATGCCTAAGTGGATGTGTAGAGCAAATAGTTGCTTTTTTGAAAATTAATATGGATTTACTAGAACATATCCAATTGTATTTTGATAATATTTTGTAATTATATACGATGAATGGAAACATCTAATTATGTATTTTTGTGATATTTGGGTAGAAATTGATATTGTATACCACATGCTCATTACAAATTTTTTAATTGTATATACATTGCCTTGATTGCATATACACTCGCCCCCTCGACATTAGAATCCTGCGTCCTTCCTTGGATGGACTAATATTTATGTGACATGTGTACTTCTTAATGTTAACAAATTTTAAAAAAATTAAGAAACTTAGATTAACAGTTTGGAACTCATAGTCTTTATTTAAGGATAATTAGGGTTTATTATTATTATTATTATTGGTTAACCAATAGAAAGTTTTTCTAGTTATTTAAAAATATAAAAAATTAAGAAAATTAGTTTGAAGTTTTGGAGCTCACAAGACTCTTACAAGTATATAAAAAAAAAAACTAAAATTGAATAAAAATCAAAAATATAAATAAAAAAAGTTAGTTAAATGCTTAATTATATACCTCTATTCATTGCTCTCATATTAGAAGTCATACAACCTTTAAAAAAAATTGAATGGAAAATTAAAACTAAAAACTTCAAAAGTTGAGCACTCAATTACATAATTCCATTCATTACTCTCGTACTGCAATTCATACAACCCCTAAAATAAAATAAAATAAAATAGAAAATCAAAACAAATAAATGAAAAAAGTTTAAAAGTTGAACGCTTAATTACGTACATCCATTCACTACTCACAAATTGATTTTTCAGCAACTTTACACATTGTCATTGTCGAAAATAGTAAAATAAAGTTCATAATGGGGTGAGAGATTGAGTGAGCATCAAGTTATACCAAGTGAAAAGCTAAAATAGATGACTATGACAATTTTTTTAATATTCTCCTTTCATAGTTTTACTCTTCATAGTGTTGTTTTCCTCTTGCCATAATCTGTGCAACAACCCCAAATTTATAAACAATAAATAAGATAAGATAAATATACCTAACACACGATCCTTCCTCAATCAACCAACTCCCTCAAATAGTATTTCATTTCATAGAAGAGGTATACAAAAGTGTTCACATGCAATACATATTCACCCTCCTAACAGATGAATCCATAGCATGTGTAACTATATAAAAGTGGAAGAAATGAACAATAAAGTAGATGCCCTGAGGCTACAAGTTCCAAGACTTAACACAAAGAGGTGTCAAAACCAAACATATTAAGCCCTTGGCTTGCAAAACAAAATCATACAAAAGGGGAGAGCCTTTTGCCGTCAATACAATCCACACCTTCAACTAGGCGAAATCACTGTATCCTTTCCTGGACAAATCCACTAGGGGTGAGCACAAATCCCTGTAAAGATATCTTAACAAAGTGTATATGTTTTAAACAATCTCATATGTATATGCATACAATGCCATGTCATTTTCAAATGTTAAAATTCTCCATTTCTTTCAAAGTCCATGCAATATTTCATTCAAAGTTCATTTTTTCCATGAAAGTCAAATTTATACAATGGGGTGGTAAGTACGACTCAGGTAATTCCTAGATTAGTGTCTGTAAGTAGGCAAAACAAGCACTACCAATCTCCCATTTTATTAGCTCCTAACTGGACAGCACGTACTACCTCTTATGCGTGTGCTTTCGGTCTTTCACCCTGGATACTCAGGCCAACTTAATCAATACCAGTCACACTACTTAACCGGACTTACAAAACGTATTTATCCCAAAACGTAATCAATAACAATAGTTGTTTCTCAAAACAATGAATTAATTTCCGAGTCAAGACCATAAGTGAACAATATTCAAGATAATACAAATGAATGGAATGAGAAATAATTACATAAAAATATCTCATTTGTACAATATCTTCATAATTCTCACATTTGTTCAAGTAAAGCTTCCATGGTTCAATAGTTCTCAAAATCATGGTAATGTACGATTCCATGTGACATATGGCATTTCCTCATATTCACAATCAACATCAATTTTTAAAATTTCAAAATTCAAACATATACACCACATATCACCATAATTGTTCAACCGAAATTCTTATTCCTTTCATGAGTGCCTCAACAACACAACAACATAAGAAGGTTTCTTCAATTTCTCAAGGGATTTAACATCAATTTCATGAATATTACACCAATTTCACTTTATTCCAAATTGCCCTGAAAACCTAGGGTTTGATCAAAAAAGGGTTTTTCCTTCATTTTCAAAAATGACTGCAAGCATGCATCCCTAAATGGTTCATAATTCACAAGGTAATTTATCTTGGACCAAATCATGAGAAAGAAATAATTTCTCTAACATTTTCTAGGTTCAACATCTTAAAATTCAAATGCAAACCCAAAATTAGAACTTGTAGTGAAATGCGCAAGATATCTAAAACCATATATCTATAACTCAAAGAAAACGCCTACCTCAAGACCTTGAGAAGAAAAGATGAAAAGCTTCGAAAATCAACGACGTTAAAATTTGATCTCCGTCGTACACAACATAGTCCTGGATGAGCTCTTCAAAATTAACGAAGACACTACGGTCAAAATCTCAATGGATAATGAGAGATCAAGGAGTAAGTGAAGTGGGTGGAGGGTTTTTAGAGAGAGATAAGAGAAAAGAGAGTGAGAGTTAATGTAGAGAGAGATTTTGAAGTGAAAAGTGATAGAAAAGTGTGTAAGGTTCAACTTTTGAAGTGATTTGACACAATTTTGGGAGCAGAATGCAGACAGACCGCTCGAGCTATCAAACCTATGCTCGAGCGAACAATTCAAATTTGGGAGATCGCTTAAGCGATCAAACCTACGCTCGAGCAAAAAATAACCAATCTCAGAATCTCCACTTCCTTCTGTAAAAGACCGCTCGAATGATGAGGCTTCACTCGAGTGAAGAATACTTGCTCCCAGAAGTTCAGACTACAAAACAAGATATTGGAAGGTTGATTTCACCGCTCGAGCGGTCTCAACCTAAAGATGAGACAAAGTAATTTCAAAACATTACCCAACCTTTACAGTTTCTCTCTCTAACACCAAAAAGTACAAGATGACAACTCGAGACACACTAAGATTTACCTACCAGAACAATCACAAAGAAGAATGGATAACAACACAAGGCTCAAGAGGTTCAACAATGATGAAGACAACACAAAGAGACAGAAATTTCCAATTAATGCAGTCAATTTGCTTTACAGGATTCGGGACATCACAACCTCCCCTCCTTAGGGAATTTCGTCCCCGATCATAAGGAAATTTTATACAAAATCTTTGCTTTTCACAATCATAAGGAATTCAAGAACTTATCATCAGCAATGAAATGCCCAATTTCCATAACAACATTTAAGTACACAATGACCTCAAATTAACTAAATACTGTTAAACAAATTTGGGTGTTTGGAGTAGACTTCCGGTTCCCGTTCCAAAGTTGCCTCCTTAACACCATGATGTCTCCATAACACCTTCACCAAGGGAATGGTCTTGCCCCTCAACACTTGTTCTTAGGTATTTGGACTGGTCGTTCTTCATAAGAGGTATCCTCATCTACCTCTAAATCAATCCAATCAAGCACATGCGAAGGGTCAAGTTCATACTTTCTAACCATGGAAACATGAAATACATCGTGAATCTTGGAAAGTTACGGCGGTAAAGCCAAATGGTATACTATCTCTCCGATCCACTAAGATCTCAAAAGGCCCAATGAACCTTGGAGATAGTTTACCACATTTCCCAAACCTCATCAAGCCCTACCTCGGTGAATCTTAAGAAAAACGTGATCACCGATCTCAAAAGATAGAGGTTGTCTCCTCTTGTCGGCATAACTCTTTTGTCGGCTTTGAGCCATAATCAACCTCTTTCAAATAAGAGTAACTTTCTCGGTTGTCTCTCGGACTAACTCTAGACCTAACATCGTGCATCACTTACTTTAGCCTAACAAATCAGTGATCTACAAGGTTGGCTATACAAGGGCTCAAACGGTGCCTTCTTGATACTCGCTCAATAACTATTGTTAGAGGCAAACACAATCAACGGTAGGCGTCTCTCCCATGCCCCTTGAAATCTAAGACACAAGCCCGAAGCATATCTTCCAAAATTTGTATAGTACGCTTGGATTGCCCATCGGCTTAAGGATGATAGGTTGTACTAAAGGTCAGTTTGGTCCCCAACGCCTCTTGAAGGCTTTGTCATAACCGGGCGGTGAAACAAGGGTCTCTATCTGAAACGATACTCACCGGGATCCCATAAAGTCGAACTATGACTCTAATGTAAAAATCAGCCACATAATCAATTGAGTCGCCTGTGCACATGGGGATGACCTGTGTGGACTTAGTCAACCTATCAACAAACACCCAAATGGCATCATTACCACGTTGTGTCCTCGGAAGTCCAACCACGGTGTCCATGGTGACATTTTCCCACTTCTGCTCAGCTATAGGTAAGGGTTGTAACAAACCTGCTGGTCTTTCGTGTTCGGCCTTCACTTATTGACAAGTAAGGCATTGCGATACAAATGAAGCGACATCCCGTTTCATGCCCCTCCACCAAAACTGACGACTAAGATCAAGGTACATTTTTGTGCCTCTCGGATGTATCGCAAGGCGTGAATGATGAAACTTCTGAAGTACCTATTCTCTACAAGGTTCTAGTACAAACAAACGGTCTAAATACCTCGGATTGAGATCCGAATGGATGTTCAAACCCTTCTCTTTCTTCCTATTGGAGTTTCTCTCACGGATTGTATCCACTTCATGGTCACCCTATTGTGTTTCTATGACTTTGCTAATCAAGGTGGGTTGTGTAATCAAAATAAACAGGGTAGCATCCTCACTGGACTCGCCAAGATGCAAGTCATACTCGCCAATATCACCCAACATAAAGCATTCCTAAGTGTCCATACTTGCCATAATATTCACAGACTTTCGACTAAGGGCATTAACCACAACATTGGCCTTTTCCAAATGATAGTGCAACTCAAAATCGTAGTCTTTCATGAACTCCATCGACCTACGTTGGCGCAAATTCAGATCTTTTTGAGAGAACAAGTATTTTAAACTTTTGTGGTCAGAATAGATGTCAAACTTCTCACCATACAAATAATGTTTCCAAATCTTCAAGGCAAAAATTATTGCTGGTAGTTCTAAGTCATGAGTGGGGTAGTTCTTCTCATGGATTTTTAATTGTCACAACCTATAAGCTACAACTTTCTCCTCTTGCATCAACACACACCCAAGCCCATCCTAGGACGCATCACATGAACAGTATAACCCAAACCCCTTTCTGGAATTATCAAAACTGGAGCGGTAGTCAATCTAGCCTTAAGTTCTTGAAATGACTCTTCACAAGTCTCGTTCCATGTATACTTGAGACCCTTTCTGGTCAACCTGGTTAACGGTGCAGCTAATCTAGAGAAGCCCCTCACAAAACGTTAGTAATACTTAGCTAATGCTAAGAAACTTCAGATTTCAAAAGCGTTCTTAGGCTGTTCCCAACCCTGTATGGCATCTATCTTGGAGGAATCTATGGTTTCCCTTTCCCTTGACACCAAAAATTTCACCTCTATTAGCCAGAATTTATATTTCTCGAATTTAGCAAACAATTTGTGCACTCTAAGCAAGTCAAGTACTATGTACAAATGTTCCTCGTGTTCCTCCTCAGACGGTGAATATATCAAAATGTCATCCACAAAAATGACTACAAACCAATCTAAAAACTCTTGAAAGACTTGATTCATCAAGTCCATAAATAATGTTGGGGCATTGGTTAACCCGAATGGCATAACAAGAAACTCATAATGGCCATAACGCGTATGACAGGCTGTCTTCTAGACATCCCCCGCCTTAACCCTCAACTGATGGTACCCCAACCTTAAGTCTATCTTTGAAAAGCAACGGGACCCTCTAAGTTGGTCAAATAAGTCATGTATTTTCGGTAGGGGATACTTGTTCTTAACTGTAACTCGATTCAACTTGCGGTAATCTATATACAACCGCAATGACCCATCATTCTTCTTCACAAAGAGAGTCGGCACTCCCCAAGGTGATGTACTAGGGCAAATAAAGCCCTTATCTAAGAGGTCTTGGAGTTAGATCTTCAATTCATGCAAATTAGAGGGTGCAAATCTATATGGTGCCATAGAAATTAGTGTCGTGCCTGGCACTAAGTCAATAGAGAATTTAATCTCTCGATGGGGTAGTAGACCGATGAGATTTTTAGGGAAGATATCTAGGTATTCATAAACTACCCTTGGCAAGTCACCACGGATCACACTATCTTCTTTAGTTAAAGAAAGGGCAAAAAGAAAACCAAGTCCTTCCCAACCTTTAAGGTTATACAACGGCGGAATGAAGCTATCAACTCGGTCACTTGTGAAACAAAAGCAATTCCCAGTAGGTGTACATACGAACACTCGGTGGTGTTGACAATCTATCGTGGCCCAATAATGTGACAGTTAATCCATAACCAATATAACATCAAAAGTGTGCATGTCAAAGATAATAAAATCAAAAGAGAGTCAGCGATCCACAACCTCAATCTCACAAGAACGTCACGCTCACCCTAATACCACTGTACCGCCAATTGATGACTCGATCCACAAAGGAGATTTTAGTTGATTAATCTCTAATCCCAAACCAGAAGCAAAGCAGTAGATATAAATGAATGCGATGCACCCATATCAATCAACACTCTAGCCATAGAATTGAACACAACAAAATTACCTCTCACAATAGAGGTTTCTGACAACTGCTTTGGCACTTTTACGGAGTATACACATCCCTGTGGCCTCTAATCAACCTGCTCATCTCTTGGAGCATAGGCCTGCTGTACTAACTGAGCTAAGGTGGCTCCCTGTCTATCTCAACCTTGATACGACAAATGTGCCTCCCAACTATAGGCATGTTGTCCTCATATGCCTTGACTGACTGCACTAAAAGCAAATAGGTCCCTGACCTTACTCTGGGACTGACTCTGAGATCGGTTAGACGGTGGTGGTGATGGCATTTGCTGCCCTCCTCCCTTCTGTGGAGATGCATTGGCTTTGTGACCCAGCTGGCCATATTTGAAATAGGTGAATCCGCCTTGGACGTTCTTCCTCGCGTTGTCACTAGGCAACGAAAAAGTATATTTGGTCTATTGTGAATGGGATTGAGACGAAACAGAGCCCCTATGTTTTTTACTAGACCTGAAGTCCCCCTGTGACTCTTCTCTTTGGATCTTGAACCTCGGATCCTCTTCTCCTCAGCCTGCACTATGATTACAAAATGTGTCGCCACCTCCATTGAACAGTCATAGTTCCAGATCATATTTTTGACAACCTTGAATAAAATTTTTGTCCTGAGTCTCTTCTTAAACTCAATGCAACGGCGTTCTTTCATCGCTACCAACTCTTTTGTAAACCAGGACAAGCTAGTAAAGGCTGCTTCAAATTGGGCCATTGTTATGTTTAGTTGTTTGAGGTCTAAAAACGCTTGCCTCTGTCTCTCTCTAGCAGTGGGAGGTAGGTACCTGTCATGGAAAGTAATAACAAAGGCTTTCCACGTCGGCTCAACTCTGCCTTTGCCGTATTTCCACTATTGGCTTAGATCCCCTTTCAAATAATTGCTCACTAGAGTCACTCTGAGCTCACCATCGTCAATGTGAACAATTCAAATGTCTTCACTATTTGCTCCTACCATTCATCTGCCTTCTTAGGCTTCGAACCCCCATGAAACTCATCTGACTTAGCTCGTAAGAATTCCCAAGTAAGAAAAGCCACCCTAGTCTCTACGGCATTTTCTCGGGCTTGACTTGTGAGGCCCCTGAAAATTTTATTTTCTTAAAGGTCCCTTACTTTTGGAATATTGTAATGAAGACCCTTGATTTCCTAAATAATTTTAACTTTAACCCTAGAGGCTAAAACTCGCAAATCCTAATCGATTTTGGTAATTTAGGAATCATTTCTAATACTGTAATACTGATTAAATGACTCCCTAAGTATGGGATTACCACTTGAAACCCTAGATTTTTCCAATTTTTATCATGTTCGTTGATTGATAGCCTTTTTATTCGAAATAATAAATCTAAATCGAATTAGATTCTCTAACCCTAATTTAGTTTAATTCTACACTTAAATAAATGTTCCAATTCATAAATTAAATCCAACGCCCTCAAATTTTTATTACATTAGTAATTAACCCCTAGTTAGTACTATTATATATATATACTTGTACCTTTAAACATGTTTAAATAATATATTTTGGAATTTTCATCAATTGTACAAAAAATAAAATAAAATAAAATAATTCCCTCAAATCCACTCGACATGGCCATCCACCCTTGGGAAATGAAAGATATACATCTTTTTTCAAACAAATCCATGAATTCATGGAAAAGTGTTCTAGTACACCCCAAAACATGGAACCTCGTTTCCACCTCAAGTTCCATCCTAACTAAAGCCTAACTAGATCATGATTAATTACACAATTAAGGCCTCTAATCATCCACTATTCCATTAAGTTCAAACTAAATCCAAAATATCCAATCCATTTCCAATTAATGGGCAAATTGGACCTTTTGCACCAATTTTAGTATAAATAAAACCTCTCCCTTGGTGTTTTCCACACAAGAACACACACTCTACAACACCACACGGCTGGGAGGAAAGAGAGGGCAAGAGAGTGAGCTTGGTGAATGAAGGAGAGAAGAGAAGAGAATGTTTTGTTAGCAATTCAACCAAACCTCAAGTAAGCCACATCACCATCCCTCCTTCTATTTCCTTTTTCAAATACATGTTATTAGAATTTTAAAATCATATTTTCCAAAGTGTTGTAATGGTGTTCATATGTTCAGAGTTGATGAGTTGAGCTTTGATCCTTCTTCTACTCATATTTTCTCTTAATAGATGCAAAACGACTTTTTTCTTCCCATATCTCACATTATTTTGAAAGGCACACCATCATTCTAAAAATCTAAGTTATTAATACATTATTTAGTATGTTTTCATCACAAAATAAGTGAAAAATTTCCCTTAGTTGGTCTCTTTTCACCAATCTTCTTAGTTTGAGTATTATGCATAAAAAACCAATTTTTACAGCCAACTTTCAAAATTTCAAAAAAAATGTATGAAAATCTCCTAGACTCAATTTCATGTCAAAAGCTTCCTTAAGGAGTCATATTTCAAGGAAATTTGTTTCTTTGAAAAAGAGTGAGCGGTTTGAAAGAAATCCAATTTTCATAATGGTCGACGAATCTGGACAGCGCTGGAGTGTTTCTTAAATAACTAAAAATCTAGAAAAGCTATTCCATTTCAAAAATATTTTTTGAAAACTAAATAAAAATTCCCTACGAACCATAGAAAGGCCAGTGCTTGGAAAAAATCTGAAATAGTCCTTTTGATTTTAATCTTTAAATGGTATTGAATCTGAAAATTTAGTTTTGCCTTGGTGTTTTATACTCTTGTCTTCATGAATATGCTTATTAGTATATGATCATGTCTTGGTATGATATTTCATGTGTTATGGTAATATACCTTTTATTTTAGTCCCTTGATGATGTTTGTATTTATGAAAATTTTATTTCTATTGCTTGTGCTAACTAACTTAAAACATTAATCTAAAAGGAAAACTTGTTAGGGTGGCTAATGTGGTTTCAATCACATAAGTATTTTTATGACATAAGGTAATGTTTAAATTGAATTGGTTAGCGGAACATGTTCCCTTTTGAAAGCTAAAGTCTTACACAAGTGGTTATTTCGGAACCCTTGAACGGAGCGGTTGTATTCGGACCCTAGGTGGTTTTGGTGTGAGGAGGGAATGGGCGAGGCCCTTATTTTACCGACTCTTTTAAGGTCCTCGGTCGACACTACGTGGTATGTAACCATTGATAGGCATCCGGGGTAAGGTCTGCACAGCAGTAAAAAATGGGGCATACTATGATGCCCCAAAAATCGAGAACATCAGATAATATATTAACAAATAAATACATGGTTTATCTAAGGTTACAAGAGTAGGAAATGTCACTAATGAGTCATTTGGTTAATAACCAAGCAAGATTCCAAGAAGGTCAAAGGAGTCAATATAGCCTCCCTTCTAAGTCTAACCACCTTAGATAGCAAAGCTATTTTTTTGACAGATCTTGACAAAGTATTAACACAAGGCCTACATGAGTTGATGGAGTATGCGGATAGGTTACAAATGATATATATAAGAATTACAAAATAGGTCTTAATTACAACAAGGATTAATCACTTACAAACTCAAAACATGTTTACATAACTAGTTCCTAACTCTCACATGATAACCATACGTCTTTAAATACTTCAGTTTTGCCTTCGACCAGTCTAATAGTCTTCAATACCTGGTATGAAATGACATGAGCTTTGAATACCCAGTAAACACACACACACCCTGTCCCTTTTTCTCAATCCAATACACCATCACAATTATAAAAAGCAAGTAATGAAGCATGATAATCATTCAATAATAAAGGATTACAAGGTTAGATGTTAGTAATCTAGAAATCCCTCAAAGAGATTTTAGCCTCCTAACCACAAGAATTGGACACCGGACTATTCAGAACTCCCTCTTTTGATGCTTTGTTGTAGAACTTACCTCGGATGCCTACCAACGGTTATATATCACGTAGCGCCAACCGCAGGGCCACAAAAGGGATGACGAAAAGAAAAAGGTTTTATCATCCTGAATACCACCTTATCCTTCCAAAAAACGTTTTATCCTCCTAAATGTCCCATCTGGATCCAACCTTATCTCACTAATCAAACCATTGCAAAGAGTCCGAATACGCCCATTCCATTCTAGGGTTTACGTGATAACTGCTTGCGCAAGACTTAACCTTTAATTAGGGAGCACATCCATCAGTCCATACATAACACATTATCATCTCTTCATTATTCATGCGATTGAAAACCCAACAGCACTCCAATTAAGGTTTCCATTGAGTTAGATGTCTTAAAATAAAGTTAGAACAACTTAACAAGATTGTAATATCCACATAAGCATGAACATCATCAATTGAAGAAGATAAGAAATATAACCATAACACATGCAATATCATACTAAGACATGATGATGTACTAATAAGCATATTCTTGAACACAAGAGCATAAAACACCCATGCAAAACTAAATTTCCAGATTAGTAACCATTTCAAGATTAAAATCAAAAGGGACTATTTCAGATTTTTCCCGAACCTGGCCTTCCTATGGCTTGTAGAGAATTTGATCTAGTTTTCAGAACATTTTTCAGAAATGGAATAGCTTTTTCTAGACTTTTAGTTATTTAAGAAACACTCCAACGCTGTCCAGATTCATTGACCATTACAAAAATCAGATTTTATTTCAAACTGCTCACTCTTTTTTAATGAAACCAATATTCCTTGAAAGATAACTCTTTAAGAAAGTTTTTGATGTAAAACTGAGGTCTATGAGATTTTTCTACATTTTTCTAGAATTTTCAAAACTTGGCTGTAAAACAATTTTTTCATGCACAATACTCAAAATAAGAAGGCTAGTGAGAAAAGAGGCCAACTAAGGAAAAATTTTCACTTCTTTTGTGATGAAAACACACTAAATAATTAATCAATAACTCATATTTTAAAGAGATGGTATGACTTTGGAAATAATGTAAGATATGGGAAGAAAAAGGTAGTTTTGCATCTATTAAGAGAAAATATGAGTAGAAGAAAGATCAAGCCCAATTCGTCAACTTTGAACGCATGAACACCTTTACAACACATCTGAAAATATTAGTTCAAGACTCTAATAACATATATTTGAAAAAAGGAAAATAAAAGAAAGAGTTGTGTTATAGCTTACTTGAGGCTTGATTAGTTAACTAACAAGACCTTCTCTTTCTTTCCTTTCTTCCACTAAGCCCACCCTCTTCCCCTCTCTTCCTCTTAGCCGAATGAAGTATTTGTATATGTGTTCTTGTATGTAAAATGCTAAGGGTGAGGTTTCTTTTATAAGAAAATTGGTGCAAAAGGTCTAAAGTGCCCATTGGTTGGAATTAGATTGAATATTTTAGATTTACTTAGAATCTAATGAAATGGTGAATGATTAGAGGCCTTAATTATACAATTAATCGTGATCTAGTTAGGATTTGGTTAGGAGTGGACTTAGGGTGGAGGCATGGTTCCATATTTTGGGGGTACTTGCCAATATTTTCCCTGATTTCATGAATATGGTTTGAAAAAGTTGTATAATTTTCTATTCCCTAGGGTGGCTGGCCATGTGGGCTGATTTTAGGGAATTAATTTTTTTTTTCTTGTGTACAATTGTTGGAAATTGCAAAATATAGTGTATAATATAGGTTTAAAGGTACAAGTGAATATATATTAGTACTAGTTTGGGGTCAATTAGCGATTTAATAAAAAAGTGAGGGCTTTGGGTTTAATTCATGTATTGGAACATTTATTTAAGTGCAGCAGTATTTAATTTAATTAGGATCTAGAACTTCAATTCGGTTAAAGTTTCTTTGTTTCGATGACATTATTTCTATGACATCTCGGGACACTAAGATGTACCTACTGAAACAACCACAAGGAAGAATGGATAACCACACAAGACTCAAGAGGTTCAACTATGATGAAGACAACACAAAGAGACAGAATTACCAATTAATGCACTCAATTTGCTTTAAAGGATTCGGGACATCACAATCTGTTCTTGAAGTGTCACTACAAGAAATTGCATTTTTCGCAACGCAACAAAATATGTTGCTAAAAGGGAAAATTCGTTGGCAAAGAGTTTTGCCGACACACAAAGCTACGTTGGCAACCCGTAGGCAAAAGTGAGTTGGCAAAAGTTTTTGCCGACGAAATTATCATTGCGTTGGTAAAAGTAATACCTTTAGCGACGAACATAGTCGTCGCTAAAAGCCTCCATCCATCGTCGGCAATTTACCTTGCGTTGGTAAAAGTCATTCAAATATGATAATTGTGTGACACTTTTCGCGACACAAATTTGCATGGGCAAAAAATATACTTTTAGCAACAACATATGCGTCGGCAAAAGTAAACTTTTGGCGACACATTTAAGTCGGTAAATGTTGCCATTTGCCGACGATTTGTTTGTCGCTAAAGCTTTACTTTTGGCAACGACAAATTGGCATTGGCAAAAAATATACTTTTACCAACAACATATGCGTCGGCAAAAGTAAACTTTTGGCAACACATTTACGTCGGTAAATGTTGCCATGAATTTTGAAGTGCCGGTGGCAATTCTGTCTGGCCGGTGGTGCTCTGCAGGATGCAAGGAGCTTGCTCCAGTACTTTGGCAATTTTCAGAAAGACAAGGCAGTACAAACAGAGGCGACAAGAGTATAGTACGGGTTTTCCGGGCAGGACGGATTCGAGCATGCATCATCCGCTCGCCCCGAGGCAGAGGCTGTGGCCACCCTCTTCATTCTTTTGCTTCCCTTTTTTTAATTAATTAGGAAATTTTGTAATAATTTTATTTGTTCATTATTTTGGGACTGTAATATTAATTCGAACCCTCTGAGTGAGGGTAAACATGTAATAAGTGTGGGTGAGTGTGTGTATGTCTTCCAATCCCCATTTCTTTCTTCCCTTTTATTTACCAGCTTATGATGATAGATTAGGGCATTTTTGAAATTAGCATACCTTATGATATGCATGCGTGCATTCATGCATCTGTTAACATGCACCGGGCTCGGTACATCATGCTAACCGCATTCGTATTTTCAAATTCCAAAATTGAATACATGAAACAGTTGGTTGCATATCATATGCCTTGTTTAGGTTAACCGAGCCTAACTAAAATTGCATCTTGTATGTGTTGCATTAGGCAAAATAACATGAACTAGGACATGCACATTTGCTAACTAGTTTATTGTTTTGGCACGGAGTACAATGTAAGTGGTTATGCTTTAGCATCCAACATGCGTGTGAATGTTGCCATAATAGTATGCTTGCCATGCGGCTAAGTGTTTACATGAGATAAATTGCTTGAATGCCTGTGGGTGGAGGTCAAATTGCTTAAATTGGGATAATGCGTTAAAACTGCGATTTTTAAGCCCCTTAGATAGTGGCAAAACCATCTTTTCCAAAAGCCCACTTGAAGGTGGCAAAACCTGCATTTTAGCCTACTTACGAGTAGCAAACCATTTTCAAAACGAACATAAGATGTTTTATTTCCAATTTGGGCGATTCGGTCTATACTTTTTTGCTGCGCGCATAACATAGTAATTCTAGGCTAACAATTGGTTTAAGAACGCATAACGTTTTCAAAATTGGATATCACGGTTAGTAGAGGCCGGTCTTCGGACCGGGCGAAAGGGGGTGCTCATAGCTGACCTTCCCCGATCGTACCCAAGCTCCCGAGCCGAGACAACTCCGGTGATGACGGACATGTGGCCTTCGGCACCGAGTCAGGGTTTCCTAAATTTCCCCATTTAAAAAAAATATTTAGGTGGCGACTCTGTATCTGGCAAAGCAGTCCATGTTTGGCACTACTTTCTCAAAAAATCTGTTTCTCAAAACAATTTGCCAGATTTGGACTCTTTGGTTCAGATTAAGAACCGTGACACAAATCGAGTCCGAACTGTAGCACGAGGCCCACGCGGGCGCTGTTACAGGTGGCTAATGTGGTTTCAATCACATTAGTATTTTTATGAGATAAGGTAATGTTTAAATTGAATTGGTTAGCAGAACATGTTCCCTTTTGAAAGCTAAAGTCTTACGCAAGTGGTTATTTCGGAACCCTTGAACGGAGCAGTTGTATTCGGACCCTAGGTGGTTTTGGTGTGAGGAGGGAATGGGCGAGGCCCTTATTTACCGACTCTTTTAAGGTCCTCGGTCGACACTACGTGGTATGTAACCATTGGTAGGCATCCGGGGTAAGGTCTGCACAGAAGTAAAAAATGGGGCATACTATGACACACCAAAAATTGAGAACATCAGATAATATATTAACAAATAAATACATGGTTTATCTAAGGTTACAAGAGTAAGAAATGTCACTAATGAGTCCTTTGGTTAATAACCAAGCAAGATTCCAAAAAGGTCAGAGGAGTCAATATAGCCTCCCTTCTAAGTCTAACCACCTTAGATAGCAAAGCTATTTTTTTGACAGATCTTGACAAAGTATAACACAAGGCCTACATGAGTTAATGGAGTATGCGGATAGGTTACAAATGATATATATAATAATTACAAAATAGGTCTTAATTACAACAAGGATTAATCACTTACAAACTCAAAACGTGTTTACATAACTAGTTCCTAACTCTCACATGATAGCCATACGTCTTTAAATACTTCAGCTTTGCCTTCGACCAGTCTAATAATCTTCAATACCTGGTATGAAACAACATGAGCTTTGAATACCCAGTAAACACACACATACCCTGTCCCTTTTTCACAATCCAATACACCATCACAATTATAAAAAGCAAGTAATGAAGCATGATAATCATTCAATAATAAAGGATTACAAGGTTAGATGTTAGTAATCTAGAAATCCCTCAAAGAGATTTTAGCCTCCTAACCACAAGAATTGGACACCGGACTATTCAGAACTCCCTCTTTTGATGCTTTGTTGTAGAACTTACCTCGGATGCCTACCAACGGTTATATATCACGTAGCGCCAACCGCAGGGCCACAAAAGGGATGACGAAAAGAAAAAGGTTTTATCATCCTGAATACCACCTTATCCTTCCAAAAAACGTTTTATCCTCCTAAATGTCCCATCTGGATCCAACCTTATCTCACTAATCAAACCATTGCAAAGAGTCCGAATACGCCCATTCCATTCTAGGGTTTACGTGATAACTGCTTGCGCAAGACTTAACCTTTAATTAGGGAGCACATCCATCAGTCCATACATAACACATTATCATCTCTTCATTATTCATGCGATTGAAAACCCAACAGCACTCCAATTAAGGTTTCCATTGAGTTAGATGTCTTAAAATAAAGTTAGAACAACTTAACAAGATTGTAATATCCACATAAGCATGAACATCATCAATTGAAGAAGATAAGAAATATAACCATAACACATGCAATATCATACTAAGACATGATGATGTACTAATAAGCATATTCTTGAACACAAGAGCATAAAACACCCATGCAAAACTAAATTTCCAGATTAGTAACCATTTCAAGATTAAAATCAAAAGGGACTATTTCAGATTTTTCCCGAACCTGGCCTTCCTATGGCTTGTAGAGAATTTGATCTAGTTTTCAGAACATTTTTCAGAAATGGAATAGCTTTTTCTAGACTTTTAGTTATTTAAGAAACACTCCAACGCTGTCCAGATTCATTGACCATTACAAAAATCAGATTTTATTTCAAACTGCTCACTCTTTTTTAATGAAACCAATATTCCTTGAAAGATAACTCTTTAAGAAAGTTTTTGATGTAAAACTGAGGTCTATGAGATTTTTCTACATTTTTCTAGAATTTTCAAAACTTGGCTGTAAAACAATTTTTTCATGCACAATACTCAAAATAAGAAGGCTAGTGAGAAAAGAGGCCAACTAAGGAAAAATTTTCACTTCTTTTGTGATGAAAACACAC
Source organism: Camellia sinensis (assembly GCF_004153795.1). Lineage (NCBI taxonomy): Eukaryota > Viridiplantae > Streptophyta > Magnoliopsida > Ericales > Theaceae > Camellia > Camellia sinensis. Next base: position 1,177,569 of record NW_021025067.1, on the reverse strand, counting down.
TAAATAATTAATCAATAACTCATATTTTAAAGAGATGGTATGACTTTGGAAATAATGTAAGATATGGGAAGAAAAAGGTAGTTTTGCATCTATTAAGAGAAAATATGAGTAGAAAAAAGATCAAGCCCAATTCGTCAACTTTGAACACATGAACACCTTTACAACACATCTGAAAATATTATTTCAAGACTCTAATAACATATATTTGAAAAAAGGAAAATAAAAGAAAGAGTTGTGTTGTAGCTTACTTGAGGCTTGATTAGTTAACTAACAAGGCCTTCTCTTTCTTTCCTTTCTTCCACCAAGCCCACCCTCTTCCCCTCTCTTCCTCTTAGCCGAATGAAGTATTTGTATGTGTGTTCTTGTATGTAAAATGCTAAGGGTGAGGTTTCTTTTATAGGAAAATTGGTGCAAAAGGTCTAAAGTGCCCATTGGTTGGAATTAGATTGAATATTTTAGATTTACTTAGAATCTAATGAAATGGTGAATGATTAGAGGCCTTAATTATACAATTAATCGTGATCTAGTTAGGATTTGGTTAGGAGTGGACTTAGGGTGGAGGCATGGTTCCATATTTTGGGGGTACTTGCCAATATTTTCCCTGATTTCATGAATATGGTTTGAAAAAGTTGTATAATTTTCTATTCCCTAGGGTGGCTGGCCATGTGGGCTGATTTTAGGGAATTAATTTTTTTTTTCTTGTGTACAATTGTTGGAAATTGCAAAATATAGTGTATAATATAGGTTTAAAGGTACAAGTGAATATATATTAGTACTAGTTTGGGGTCAATTAGCGATTTAATAAAAAAGTGAGGGCTTTGGGTTTAATTCATGTATTGGAACATTTATTTAAGTGCAGCAGTATTTAATTTAATTAGGATCTAGAACTTCAATTCGGTTAAAGTTTCTTTGTTTCGATGACATTATTTCTATGACATCTCAGGACACTAAGATGTACCTACCGGAACAACCACAAGGAAGAATGGATAACCACACAAGACTCAAGAGGTTCAACTACGATGAAGACAACACAAAGAGACAGAATTACCAATTAATGCACTCAATTTGCTTTAAAGGATTCGGGACATCACAATCTGTTCTTGCAGTGTAGGTATAAAGTGAGAAATGATACTAAATAGTTTATGATGAAATCATAGTGTTTAAGGGTTATGGTGGTTGTGTTGAAATTATAATATTGTAGGGTTTTGAAATTGAACAAAATATGAAATGGAAGAAAGGTTAGGTAGAAAAAAAATCATAAAATAGAAAGTTTATATATTTCCTTTTCAAATTTCACAAATCATGGTATAGTATTTAATTTTAAGTAATTAATATGATAAGTTAGTCAATAGTGTTTTTTTTTATAAAATAATTTTAAAATTTTAAAAAAATAATTCCTAATGAAAAAGAGGTTAATTTGCTAGGTAATATATATATATAATATTTTTTTTATTATGGAAAGCAATTTTTTAAATCATGTGTATTTTGTTAGGTAGCAAATTTTGAAGTTTGAATCCCTAAATCATAGGTGAATATTAATTACGTGATTTGTTGACTATGATTTAAATTTTAACTTTCAATTTTTAGTAGCCAATTAATGTTTTTCTCTTTTTAAAAAATAGCCAAAAATCAAAAAAATTGGTTTTCAAGCCAGTTGTCAGGTAAGTCAGGTAAGAAGTAAGTAAGGCTATCTAGAGTTTTGAAACTCCTAGAGCTCTCATAGTTAGAAACCTCATTTCCCTTAATATATATATATATATATATTTGAGACGTTCATGTGCAAAAAATATGTTAATTTTCTATCCATTTATGTAACAGATTCGTAATAGAAGGTTTACATTGATATAAATTGATGGTTCAAGAAAACAAAATATAATGCTTTTTAATTAAGACGGTAAGGTGATATTTAGTGATAATTTAAAAATACTTTCGCATAGTCATAGGAAAGTTTTTAGACTCCCTCCCATCCCCCCCAAGGGATAAGAGTATCTTATGTGTGACAAAAATATAAGTAACGTTAAGGATACAAAATTTTTACCAAAGACTCGCATGATTATGAAATCCATACCCATGTGAGTACTTGATAGAAAAGTTGGGATTTTTATAATTTTTTACAAAAATGCTTGAGACCTAAATTTTCTGTCAAATACTCATATAGGTGTGTGTCTCATATGGATATGGGATGTGGGTTCCACACCCATGTAAATATTTGATAAAAATTTTGATAGAAAATCTTGTATCCCTAGAAAAGTTTCATTTCTATAACTCTTTCTATCTATCACAGTCATATACCAGCACATCATGTGTCATCTCAATTGGAAAAAACACATGAGCAATGAATGTTATATAAAGAAAGGATGATCTACAAAAACGTTAGAGATTGCCAAATACTTAGGAGTGTGGGTTCCACATTCGTGTGAGAATTAGAATAAAAATTTTGTATCACATCACTGCCAAAAATACTTTTGCACAGCCATAGAAAATTTTTTAGACTTTCCCTCAAGACGTAAGAATATGTCATGTGTGACAAAAAAAATTTAAGTAACGTTAAAGGATACAAAAATTTTATCAAACACTTACATGAGTATGGAATCTACACTTATGTGGGACTCATACCCATGTGAGTATTATATAGAAAATTTGTTAGAAAATTTGGGATTTTTACATTTTATTACAAAAAATGGTAGAGATTCCAAATTTTCTATCAAATACTCACATTGGTGTGGATCCCACACCCATATGAATATTTGATAAACATTTTGATAGAAAATTTTGTATTCCTAACGATGCTTGATTTCTATATCTCTTTATATCTATTACAATCCTATACCAATACATCATGTGCCATCTTAGTTGGCAAAAATACATCAGTAATGAATGTTATATAAAGAAAGGCTGATTTGCAAAATTAATAGACTCTAAATTTTTTACTAAATTCTCACATGGGCGTAGGTCCCCTATGGGTGTGAGGATTTTTAGAGTACTCGGTCCATAAATCCACTTTTGGATTTTCTTTGTTCAAAGGTTCAGGCACTAAAACATTATGTTCAAAAGGACAAGCTTCTATACAATTACCAAACTACCCCTCACGCTTTTTATATCTTGCTTCCACATCTCTCTCTCCTCGCCTCATAACTCATATATCTCTCATCTCCTCTCATTTTCTCATATTTCTCTCTTTCTCTCTCTCTCTCTCTCAAGTCCCACCGTTCGAAGCCACGCCGACATAGTCCATTCCGTCGTCACCCCCTCGCTAGGATCCATCAATGATTGTATCTAGTTTCCCGTGCTCCTCGGAGGGGTTAGTCTCCTTGGATACGATAGCCCTATAGTTCGGACTCCCATAGTTCTAAATCTGGTTTCACAAGTGCAATGTGAAAAGAAAAGAAAAAAAAAAAAAAACTCAAATGAGAGTCCAAATCCGACAAATATTTGAAAAATCAATTTAGAATCTGAAATGCCAAAAATGGACTGCATTACCAGATTTCAGAGTCGCCACCCAAATATTTTTGAAAAATTTAGGAAACCCATGACTCGTGCCAAAGGCCACTTGTCCGTCATAACCAAAGTGTCTTGGCTCGGGAACTTAAGTATGAGAGGGGAAGGTCATGAATTAAGCACCCCCTTCACCCAATCAAAAATTGGCCTCTAATGATCATGATGTGATTTTTATGTATAGTATATGTTCTTGTTCTGATTGTTAATGCTAACTTACTATGTGAGGCATACAAATATAGACTAAGTCATTCACTTTGGAATGCTTTGATTTCATGCTTTGTTTGAAAAGAGTTTTGAATATGTGTGTAGACGTCCCCCGAACGCCCCGGGAGGGTTAAGCTCCCGTTCTGTTCATTTGGGGTCACTACAGCTCGGACTCTTAAAATGTCATAGTCCCTAATCTGAACCAAAGAGTCCAAATCCGGCAAATTGTTTTGAGAAACAGATTTTTGAAAAAGTAGTGCCAAACATGGACTGCTTTGCCAGATACAGAGTCGCCAACTAAATATTTTATTCTGGGAAATTTAGGAAACCCCGACTCGGTGCCAAAAGGCCACGTGTCCGTCATCACCAAAGTTGCCTCGGCTCGGGAACTTGGGTACGATTGGGGAAGGTCACTTCGTGAGCACCCCCGCTCGCCCGGTCATAGACCGGCCTCTACTAACCACGATATCAATTTTTGAAAACATTGTGAGTTCTTATTCCGGTTATTAGCCTAGGTTACTACGTGATGCATGATAAGATTATACGGCGAAGGCAGCTTGACAACCAAGAATTCCACATCTAATGTTCGGGAGCCCGCTCGAACTGGTAGTGTGATTTTGCCCAACGGGTATTCTGGATTAGCATTGAAGCTGAATAACGGATAGAGTTGATGACGGAGGCTAGGCAAGCTAGGGGGTCTGCATGCGTGTTCTGATACCGGGTTATTTGATTCAATTCATGACGATCAAAATTTCGCAAGTAAAGCATTCGCCGTTTTCATGTAGGCTGCCATGCGGTCATTTTTTGCTGCATATTCCCCCTTTAACTGGCTAATGACTAGTTTTGATTAAGAAAAAATAAGCAGACGCCGTGCACCAAGGTGAAGTGCATTCCGTAGGCCGGTTAACAATGCCTCGTATTCGGCCTCATTGTTCGACGCATCAAAGCCCAGTTTGACAGTCTATTCAATTATTGCCCCTTTGGGGGTCATGATTACTACGCCTGCCCCACTGCCACGTTGGTTGGATGACCCGTCACAGTACATCTTCCAAATATCTTTGGCATACATTCGCCACTTCTATTGGGGTTGGACAGCTGGTTACGCGTGGTTCAAAATTGGCATGAGAACCTGTGAACTCGGCAACGAAGTCAATCAGAATTTGACCTTTGATAGCCGTCCTGGGAGAGAATTGGATTGCGTACTGGCCGAGTTCTAAGGCCCATTTCAAAACACGCCCTGACGATTCTACATTGCGAAGTACTGTCCAGAGAGGGTAGTCCGTCAACACAGTTATGATATGGGCTTGGAATGCATTAGTTTTCTGGCGGCTACCACGAGGGCCAAAATCAGCTTTTCCAGTGGTAGTTACTACGTCTCAACATCTACCATTGCCTTACTAACGTAGAAAATGCTTCGTTGCTCTCCTAGCACTTCTTTAAGTAGTACGGCACTGACAATACAATCTGAGACCACAAGGTACAAGATGAGTGTGTCGCCCGGCAATGGAGTAGTCAAGAGTGGTATTGAATGGAGATAAGCTTTTAAGCCGTCTAGAGCGGTCTGGAAATCGGGGGTCTAAAGGAATGCTTTCCCCTGTCGAAGGGTATTAAAAAACGGTCGGCAACGATCCGAAGAATGGCTAACGAATCTATTGAGGGCAACGACCATCCCCATCAACGAGTGTCGGTGACTGGGGAATTGAGACACATTCCGTGACTCGGAGTACGAAATGTACCTCGTTTCCCGTGCCCGGGCTAACTCCTATTCCGAACACGATGCAATATGCATGATATGCATGAAATGCAACTAAGATGCAATCCTAACATACACAATGCTATGAAAATGAGGTGCCTCGAAATACGTGCACGCGGGCACGCGAACCGAGGAAATGGCAGAATGCAATCTAAGATACAACCTAGTATGCACAATGCTGTGAAAAATGAGATGCCTCGGAATATGTGCACACAGGCACACAGACTGAGGAAATGATATATGTCTCGAAATGCATGCACGCGGGCACGCGAACTGAGGCGATGATATGTGTCTCGAAATGCGTGCACGCGGGCACGCAAACCGAGGCGATGATATGTGTCTCGAAATGCGTGCATGTGGGCACGTAAACCGAGGCGATGATATGTGTCTCGAAATGCGGGCACGCGGGCACGCAAACCGAGGCGATGATATGTGTCTCGAAATGCGTGCACGCAGGCACGCAAACCGAGGCGATGATATGTGCAATGCAAATGACATGGAAAATGCAACATGGACTTATACTAACATGAGAGAGCCTCAGCCACTCTCACATAAGAAGCCGGTTGATGGAAATGAAGTGCCTCGAAATGCGTGCACACGGGCACGCAAACCGAGGCGATGGCGGAATGTGATGAAATAACATGGAAATGACAAATGGGCTTACACCAACATGAGTGAGCCTCAGCCACACTCACATAGGATGCCAGCGGGTAAGAATGGAGTGCCTCGAAATGCGTGCACACGGGCACGCAAACCGAGGCGATGACAAAATGTTATGAAATGACATGGAAAAATGATATGTAAGCATACTAATGGAATTTTCAGAAGTAAAATATGGGGGAAAACAGTCCCGAAATGAGGCGAAATGACATGAAATGCACGGAATTGTCCCGAAATGCAACACTAGGCACCCGAAATGGCCTATAGCTATGCTAAACATGCACAATATGGACATGCAATGCAAAGACAGAAGCTAGACAGTCCCAAAAGATGCACTTTCACAGTTATAAACATGGCCAAACAGCAAGCATAGGTATGGCAAAAATGGCATGCAAGAATAGGGGCCAAAAGAAGGGTAATGAAGCAAGTGGTATAAGAAAAACCCAAACTGAAAAATTTCCTTCTACAACACTGAAGATGGACCAAAAATATGAACATTTACAGTATATGGAAGCCTCAAAATCAGTATACAAACATGCTAAAAATATGATGCAAAATAAGGCTCAAAAGGTGCTAAAACATGAAGTATACAAAATAATCACCAAACAGAAAAAAAAGTGTGAATGAAACATGAAGTATAGGCCAAAACAAGGCCACTTTCAGTTCGGACCAAGGTCCAAAAACAAAAACAAAGAGGGCTACTAATTCATGCAAAAATGAGGCCAAATAAGGGATTGAACTACAAGTGACACATGGAGACACCAAACAATGTATTTGCACAGATATATGCATGTCTCGACCCTCGTGCCACCAATCACGCATACCGAGGCATGATGGCCGAGGAGTCGAAATGCACAACTCAATATAGGATGAATGCACATGAAACTACAGCTAAAACCTAACTCCATCATGGACAATCCGGAGTGTCGGTGACTGGGGAATTGAGACACATTCCATCACTCGGAGTACGAAATGTACCTCGATTCCCGTGCCCGGACTAACTCCTATTCCGGACACGATGCAATATGCATGATATGCATGAAATGCAACTAAGATACAATCCTAACATATACAATGCTATGGAAATGAAATGCCTCGAAATGCGTGCACACGGGCACACAAACCGAGGCAAATTTTCTATCAAATACTCACATTGGTGTGGATCCCACACCCATATGAATATTTGATAAACATTTTGATAGAAAATTTTGTATTCCTAACGATGCTTGATTTCTATATCTCTTTATATCTATTACAATCCTATACCAATACATCATGTGCCATCTTAGTTGGCAAAAATACATCAGTAATGAATGTTATATAAAGAAAGGCTGATTTGCAAAATTAATAGACTCTAAATTTTTTACTAAATTCTCACATGGACGTAGGTCCCCCATAGGTGTGAGGATTTTTAGAGTACTCGGTCCATAAATCCACTTTTGGATTTTCTTTGTTCAAAGGTTTAGGCACTAAAACATTATGTTCAAAAGGACAAGCTTCTATACAATTACCAAACTACCCCTCACGCTTTTTATATCTTGCTTCCACATCTCTCTCTCCTCGCCTCATAACTCATATATCTCTCATCTCCTCTCATTTTCTCATATTTCTCTCTTTCTCTCTCTCTCTCTCTCAAGTCCCACCGTTCGAAGCCACGCCGACATAGTCCATTCCGTCGTCACCCCCTCGCTAGGATCCATCAATGATTGTATCTAGTTTCCCCTGCTCCTCGGAGGGGTTAGTCTCCTTAGATACGATAGCCCTACAGTTCGGACTCCCATAGTTCTAAATCTGGTTTCACAAGTGCAATGTGAAAAGAAAAGAAAAAAAAAACTCAAATGAGAGTCCAAATCCGACAAATATTTGAAAAATCGATTTACAATCTGAAATGCCAAAAATGGACTGCATTGCCAGATTTCAGAGTCGCCACCCAAATATTTTTGAAAAATTTAGGAAACCCATGACTCGTGCCAAAGGCCACTTGTCAGTCATAACCAAAGTGTCTTGGCTCGGGAACTTAAGTGTGAGAGGGGAAGGTCATGAATTGAGCACCCCCTTCACCCAATCAAAAATTGGCCTCTAATGATCATGATGTGATTTTTATGTACAGTATATGCTCTTGTTCTGATTATTAATGATAACTTACTATGTGAGGCACACAAATATAGACTAAGTCATTCGCTTTGGAATGCTTTGATTTCATGCTTTGTTTGAAAAGAGTTTTGAATATGTGCTACTTGAAAAAGTCAACTCATATATGCATTAATCAAATCACCCCAATTCAAGTAAACTAACCTTCATCCACAGGCATTCAAGAGATATATCAAATAAGCACTTAGCCTCATGGTAATATGCTTGATATGGCAACACTAACATACATGCAATATGCTAAAGAAAGAAATGCTCACCTAGTACTCAACCAAGGCAAGCCAAAATAGAAGATAGTAGTTAAAAAAATGCATACTCTAATATGCAAGCGACTAATGCAACACATACAAGATGCAACTGCTAGGTTCAGTTTCTTAACATGACACATGGCTCAACTCAAAGTATGCGATAACACATGTTTTCAAGTAAGTAGGAAATGATAATAAAGTTAGAGTGACGAATCGAACCTGATGCATGCAAAAATGGATATTTACATATGGTAATGATATGAAACCAAAATATGATACAACCATCATAAGCAAGTAAGTAAAAAGGAGAAAGAAATGGGGGTTGGAAGACATGCACAAAATTACAAGTGTGCCCTCATACAAAAGGGTCCAAATGAATGTCCTACTTAAATTGCTTTTTACATCACCGAATGAATTAACTAAGTTAACTAGCTATTACAAATTCAAATGAATCAACTAACCAATTACAATGTACTAATATTAAAGCAGTAAATTAATGGAACGCGATATGAGAAATCACGCGCACACAAATAAGAACATCCTCCTGGAAACCTCTCTGTTTGTTGCTAGATTTTGTTCTATTTTGCAATCAAAAAATTATTCTTTTTTTGCCTCAGCTTCTGCTCTGTTTTGCAAGAAAAATACCACTATCTATACAACAAGTGGTCTGCCGGATAGAAAGGTGGCCGGCCAGCCACTATTTTGGGTTTTACCGTGCTACCACATAATTGAAACAGAGTAAAATCAAAGTGTTTCCAGGAGATGTTTATCCTTTTTGCCTATCCCTGTCATGAAGATGATCAAGGGAGGAGTAGATTCGATTCACAAATCATCAATTATCGCATGTTTGTTGCGTGATGATCTATGAGTCGATAGGACAAAAGTTCAATAAAAGAAATGAAAGACCAACAAAATCTTTCCCCTATCATGGAGTTACCTCAAGGGAAGTGGTAGACAATGCTTCTTGAATTATTAACATCACTAAAGAGTATGTAATGATTCAAGACGCACTAGGTTCAATGTAACGTCTCATTGAACCCAACCCAATTTTATTACATTTTTTACCTCGTTTGTTCCAATTTTATTAGCCTCTTTTACATTACCTTCCATTCCTTAGTCACTTTTGTCCAAAAGTGATAATTACGTCCACTAAGTGCAAAAAGCGATAAAGAGAAGCGTCAAACAAGAAGTTGTGCTTAAAATGATAGAGATGTAATGCCTTGGTAATGAACCTTCGAAGAGATTAAACCATTAAGCATGGAAAGTCTCTTTCTCATGCCTTGAGCAACAAACTAGTGTTTAAGACAACTCTTAATCAAAGAAAGCAAAGAAATGAGGGAGGTTGTAGAGATGATTATGCAAAGGTGATCATGACAAATATGAATATTTACATGGAAATTATGTAAAGAAAACTATCAACTCAAATATATTGGTGTCTATGACCTAAACCACCAAATCAATGAGGACTTACAACACCACAAGCATGGTATTCACAGCATAAACTAAATAAACAATTAAAACAGCCCCAAAACTAATAAAAACAGTTCTGAAATCATTTTGAAAAGCTAGAAAAAGTAAGCAAAAATGAAAGAGAATAAAGTTAGTAAGCAAGCCTAAGAAAGGGTGGCCAACCCCTCCAATTTTTGGATTTTGAAATCATATGTTTTAGCCTCCAAAAACTCTAAAAATCAGTATCTAAAAGCAAATAAACAAGTGAAAAAACAAGGATATAAGCTATGGGATAAGGTTCAAGAAAGGGTGGTTAACCCCTCGACTTTTGGTAGCTTTAAAGCACAAGTTTCAGTACTTGAAAACAGTCCAAAATAGTGTATAAAAGAGAAAAAATGAGTAGTGTAAACAAAAGAAAAGATGGCACAAGCTATACCTCTTAAAGAAAGGATGTTCTTTGGTTCACAAACCACAAAGTGATCACCCTCAAGAGTTGAAATTTTAACTTAATAATCTTAACAAGAAGCCTCAAAATTTTGTTTTAAGAACTGTATGTATAGTATATGTATATTGCAAGATAGAGAGGGAGAGTGTTTGGCAAGTTTTTGTCTCTTGGAAAATTTTTCTACCCTAAAGCCATGAGGTATGGTCTTCTATTTATAGAAAAATAGGTTCCTCTGTCAGAAATATCTATATTGAGCCAGCTAGTGCAAGGCATACACATGGGGGGATAGTTGGTAGCAAAATATCAGCTGGCCGCTAGATATGGCCGATCGGCCATGAAGAGGGATGGCGGCCAATAAAAATTGGCCTACCGGCCACTTTTTGGCCAGTAAGCCTTTGAGTGATTAGGCTAGAAAAAATTAGGTTTTGGTTTAAAGAGGGTGCAAGGTTTGGGCTCTAAAGCTAGAAAATCAATGCCTTTTGCTAAAGAAATTGAACGATTGTACACCATAACAATTCATCATTTAGTGTTCACAATAAGGCGCCCATGTCTTTAGGGTGCTCAAAAATAGGGTGTCTACAGTTGCCCCCTCTTTTACAGAACTCATAGTCATGAAATGATGTGAGTGAATGTCAAAGTCCAAAGATGACCCATTTGACAAGGCCATAAGACTTGGGCAAGCAATCAAAATATAAATGCAATTTGGTTGAACTCAGAAGTTGAAGGAATCAAACTAGTGTAGTTCATGGGCAAGATGCAAATGATATGCACAAAGAATACACTTGAAAGCTGGACTTACATGCTTCGCGGAGCCGGTGATTTTGAAAAATCCATGATCATGCAAGACAATGCAATAAGCAATAATTAAGATGACAATATATGAATGAAAAGCTTATATCAACAAATCTAACCATGCTTCACACGAAAAGGAGTAAGCAAACAACAATTCCAAAACATGTTTCACGTCATAGGAGGAAAAGACAATGCAACCAACAGACGTATCTCTCTGTATTTCATATGGAGAAAGGGAAGGTTGTAACCAGGCAAAGCAACGTCCTAACGCGTTTCACGCGAAAGGACAGAAGGGTGGTGTAACTAACAAGCGTATCTCACCGTATTTCATATGGAGAGAGGGAAGGTTTTAACCGAAGTGTAACAAGGGTGGTATAACCAACAGGCATATTTCTGTGTATTCCATAGAGAGAGAGAGGGAAGGTTTTAACTAGGGAACAAGAAAGGTGGTGTAACCGACATGCATATCTCTATGTATTTCATACAGATAGAGGGGAGTTTTAACTGAGAGAAAACGAAGAATGTGTAACCAACAGGCATATCTCTCTATATTTCATACAAAGAGATGGAAGGTTTTAATCGGGGAACAAGAAATGTGGTGTAACCAACAGGCATATCTCACTGTATTTCATACAGAAAGAGAGAAGGTTTTAATCGAAGTGTAACAAGGATGGTGTAACCAACATACGTATATCACCATATTTCGTATGAAGAGAGTGAAGGTTTTAACTGAAGTGTAACAAGGATGGTGTAACCAACAGACGTATCTCACCGTATTTCAAACGGAGAGAGGAAAGGTTTTAACTGAAGTGTAACAAGGATGATTTAACCAATAGACGTATCTCACCGTATTTCATACGGAGAGAGGGAAGGTTTTAACCAAAGAAAATGATGCAAGCCAATCTACATTTCACTCAGGGAGGAGGTGAGACAAAAGGTATAAGCCAAACTATGCCTCGCGTAGAAAAGAAAAATGGGGGGCAAGCCAAATCACACTTGTGTAACAAGAGTGATAAAATGAAAAGTACGACGTGCATGGATGCAACATAATGCGATATAATTGCTGTAATTTATACAAAATACAATATGATGCATGTTCCATGTAACATAACATATAGCATAATTGAAAAGATAAACAGAAAGTGTTATTTTGAAAACACCTCATAAAGATCTCCGACTTACAGTTCAAAGGTCCTTAAATGCTTAAAAAGGATACAACTTGCTCAAGCTATCGGGGCACTTTCTCACTTCGGAGAAATGACGAGATTTGAAACAGTGCATCCGGAATCACATTTCGGAATTTTCTAAAGCCAAAACAAACTCAAATTCTTCTATTCTTCACTTTGGAATGAATACAGGACTCTCCATGCACAGAATAAGCAAGGCTTCAGCAAAAATACACCTGGGCAACCTGAAGGGTTAGCCGACCAAAAAAATTGGACAGTCGGCCACCCGATGCGGCAGTGGGGCAGTTTGGGGTTTTCGGCTCCGTGGGTCTTTAAAGCATAACAAGGGCTCATCTTTTCATATCTATAACATCCGAAAACACTCCCTCTCTCTTTCTAGGAGCTCTCTCTCTCTCTAGAGTTTTACCCTACGCGCGTTACCCAACGAACCACGCAAATTTTTTTATATAAAACACACGTAGCCCTCTACACTTTGAACCGATTGGATTTTGTTTTGGTTGAGTTTTTGGGCTTTTCATTGTTTTGGGCTTATTCTCATGGGTTTTTTTGGGCTTTCCACACTTTTTCTCGAGTTTGACTTTTTCTCTCTTTTTCTCTCTCCTAGGGTTTGACTTTTGGTATTTTCTACCTTTTTTCCTCATTTTTCTCTCATTTTCTCTCACCACTACTATATTTCCCTATGGCGGATGACATTCCATATGATGGGACCCCCCCACAAGGTGCCAGTGCTAGATGAGGCCGGCGAAGGAGTGGAGGACATCGCTGCTGACCTTACAACGGAGGAGATCTACCCTCCTGAGCATGAGCTTGAGCTGTCACCACTAAGGGTGAGGCCGTTCAACCCAGCCACTTACCATCCACAGACACACGCGATGGCCCCCGGTGGCATGTTGCAATTTGAGGGCTTCACCATAGGTGTGTGCCCGAGGATTTCCTTTTGAGGGAGCACGTTTCTAACATCTCCCACAACGCCACTGTGGTCAGAAACTTTCCTTCTTTTGGGCAGTTTGCTTGCTTTGATATTTCATTACAGTCTTTCACTCCGTTATGCATTTCACATATTCTTTTGTTATTTCGTCATAGGGCAATGCCCTTGCTTGGAGAGGCAACGGAGCGGTGACCGCCAAGGATTGGTACTAGAAACTCCTTGCTCGAGTCTGTGAGCTAGTTGATGAGGCGGGCTTCGACCTATTCTGCTCTGGGCTTGCACGACTTCAGGCGAGCCGAGCTTTACTTGGCACTTTGGTGGAGAGGTGGTGGGACACCACCAACTCCTTCCACTTTTCATCCACCGGAGAGATATCGATGACCCCGTATAACTTCTCTATGATTATAGGGCTATAGGTAGGGGGTGATCCAATCCCCTTTGACATAGATATGGGCTAGTGAGAGGCCGCTTAGATTCATGTGCTTGGGCTGTTCCCTTTTCTAGACAGACCGGTGATGGTGAGATACAGCTGGTTCTACAACCACTTTCACAAAAACCAACCTGAGACTTAGGAGGAGGTTGAACAGTACACCTGGGGCTTCCTGACATATCTTCTTGGTACCTCATTGTTTGCAAACAGTTGGAATACCGTAGGTCTGTATGTACTGAGTCCTTTGGTGGTGTTGCCACAAGTCCGGTTCTATGATTGGGGAAACACTGGCCTCACCACTGTATACGGGGTGCATGAGCTCCAGTTCCCCCAAGATGGGGAACAAGGTCGGCAGCTATTGGAGGGCCTGAGAGGTACACACTACGCTTTCACTTTCAAATTCTGTTTATTCATTATGCTTTCTACTTTGCACTTTCTGTCTTTATTTCTGTTTGCACATTATACTTTATGCTTTGCACTTTTTGTCTTTATTTATGTTTTTTCCTATTGACTCACAAACTGATCCTCTCTTATAGCTTTGGGTGTACGCATATTTCGCCACCCTTGCCCTAGTTCCACGAGATGAGGTAAAGGTCACTGTGCCCTACTCCCAGCGATATGATGACATGTGTCATCCCCGACATCGCGGCGATATCATCTTCGCTGACTACCGCCGATTTTTTGATACATTGGCGACTCGCAAGGCATACTCACTCCTACTTCATTTCCATTGCTACTGCTTTGATCCATACCCTGACAACTGAGACAACTGACAACTGTGAATTCTCTATTTGCAGATCATGTCGCAGCCGTGAGTGGTGATGCCAACTGGGACATGGGATGAGTATGCAAGATCTTAGGACACCTCCCAGTTACAGATCTTGCTGGAAGGCCTCTACTGTCGGACATGGTACCTAGGAGAGAGATTCGTATGCCAAATTATGGGTTCACCCGCTCTTGTTGTTCCTGCTCCGCCTCCACCACCTATGAGGACAGGTGATGGTCTACCTTTCGAGGCCATCGTACAGTTCATGGCAGGGCAAGACAAGTCCGGATTCATCTAATGCCACCTATGACCTGAGCTCGCGTAGGAGATGCTGTAGGTGCACCCACTGTTGGAGGTGTTGTTCACGCTGCCGAGCCTGGTACCGAAGGGGTTCCCTCCGTTGCTTATGTAGCCAGTCTGTACATGATTCTAACTGCGATCCCATGTTGGCAACTGAGTGAGACAGCCTACCAGATTCTGATTGAGCCGCTGGAGGAGGAACATTGGTACGTTAGAGACCCTAACATGCAGCAAGTATATACTTTGCCAAGCAGTTTGCATTTCATACTCCTTTTTCAAGATATTGATGCCCAAACTCATTTGCAGGTGCTAGTGGACTACGTAGACAACCTCCTTTAGTTGGTCGACTCTTTGGTCCACATGGTGCCGAGGAGGGAGACATTGTTTACTCTTCATGGTTATCAGGTATTCTACATTTCTCATTCATTTGACCGATTTGATTCTCTTTTGCCATATTCATGCTGTTTTGCACCACACTGCATTGATTTGCCCATATTCATGCTAATTCTACATTGATACTATACTGATACTCTACTTTTTGCTTTCAACCTCCACTCACACATGTGGCACTGGCGGCACCTCCTCCGGCTACAGAGAGAAAAGGCAGATAGGTTCTTGGATGTGGCAAGGGCAAGATTTAAGGTCCGGGTAGAGGTAGGGGTGCCCGGAGTTGGAGCGGGGAGTCCTAGGAGCTGGAGACTTCCTCCTCTTCGGAGCTGATTTTGAGTGGAGATGATGATTAGACTAGCGACACCGAGGAGTCGATGATGGGGCGCTCTGAGTCTGGGAGTAAGGATGATGATGCTGGCTTGGAGTTAGGGAGTGGGAAGGATGATGCTGGCTCAGAGTCGGGGAGCAGGGAGGATGGCTCTGGCTCTGGCTCTGGCTCTAAGTCCCACCCTTCTAATGATAGAGGCGCTGATGGTGACAATGCCCTTGAGTCCCCTCTGCGGAAGAGGACGATGAGGGCCTCTCAAACCTGACTCTGATTTTTGTTTTCTATTTGCTCTTTTTTTTTTTTTGGCTTTGTAGTCTAGCACTTTGTATACTTCCGATAAGTCTATTACTTTTTGTTTGAAACACTTGTATTTTATCTTTTGTAAAAACTATGATCGGTGTTGAACACTAAAGTTTTATAAAATAAGGATTTTGTTTTGAATAGCATCTCAAGAATGGCACCTCACTTGCATGAAATGTTACTAAATTTGAAACTAAATACTTACATTTTGAATGATTTTGGTAACCGGATATTAAGCCTTCAACTAACCAAAATGAAAAATACAACTCGATAAAGGAAAAACAAAGTAAAAACAACCTAAACACACCTAATTACACTAGCCAAAAACAAAAGACTCACAACAAGACTCAAAAACAAAATGGGCCAAACGCAACACTGCTGCTTAGTTGCCAGGCCAGTTGTATTGGTCGGCTGGCCACTAGAATGGACGGCCGGCTATGAAAGGTGGACGGCTAGCCAGCTAATCTCTGTGGCTGGGCAACTGGCAACAGCTGCCAGCCACTCACATAACCTTGTCCTCTATAAAGGTGTTCTCTTGCTCCTTCTTCGACAGAATACCATCTTTTCTACTATTTTCTCTGCAAATGGAGATCTTTCTCGCCGAGAGGCTCAAAGATTGGATGGCCACTTTAGAGGGCACAAAAAAGGTAAATTTCTACGATTTCGGCATAAACACCCTTTTTCCGTTGAGCTGTATTTCGCTTTGTTTATGTTCCTTCATGCCGTTGTTCGATGCTGGAACCCAATTACACACGTGTTTCGCTTTAGAGCACAAGAGATGTGTCCTATGCTCGAAGAGTTTCAAGCATGGCTTACTTTACACGAGGCTCAATCCTTAGCTTATGACGGGGAGTTAGATATACCCGACTTGTTTCATAGGTTTTCTGGTGTCGGAGATAGAGGCAACCTTTCCTGGCGGGGTTATCGTTAACATACCCTCTGCTTATGTTTACTTGCACACTTCCTACTTGCCCCTAGTTGCAGCAGAGCTAGCATTAGGTTGATCGAAGTGGCCCAATGCCTCAAGGAGGGTAAAAGTTGCATAGGTTTGGCATTGGCTGAGACTTTGATGGATTTGGATGCCTTCCATTGACTGGAGACTTTTGGGTTTGTGGGAAGTCCACTACTTCTCCAAGTATTGTTTTCCACCCTCTCTTATTTATGATTTCTCACATCAGTTGGCACTCACTCTTTATTTTCTCTCAAAACCTTTTTCCTTACTTTTTGCTCTCAATGTACATCTCTCTATTCTTTAATCTCTCTTATTTTTCATCTCTTCCCAGGTATAGTTGATGGATAAGTTGAAAGTTGTGGAACCTTGTTACGAGTATTCAACTAGATCCTACTTTTTTCGCCCAGGGCTAGTAGACTTCCCAGAGACGGATTATGGTGTGACTGGATATGCAATAGATTTACAACTGACATTGCTTGGCGTTGTCCCTGGCTGAACTTGACTGAGATGAGCTACAGCATGTCTCTCTAACCGAGTATATAGTTGATCGGCCTTACGCACTGTGTGTTCTACTTTCTCTTCTGATTCAGACGCCAGTTTGGATGTGCTCAGACCTGTCTAGATGAGGGGGTGGAATACCTTGCTCCATTTTTAGTTCGTGCTTCGCACCTGGCTTGATACCTCATTGCTTGGAGGACGAGAGAGCTTCTGGCCCATGTTACTAGCTTCAGTTATGCCCTTTTTGGCGAGTGCTTGGCTTGGCTTGAGAACAATTCACAGGTTGGGCTATCCTTGGCTGCGGAGACTTCCGCGAGCGCGGGTAGGAGGCAGAGGACTACTACCTGATTCATCTGTGCCCCTAGGTTATTACTTCAACTTTTGTTTTCAAGTTTTTATGATGTAAAAGCAACTTTGATTTAACCTGAGAGTTTGAGGATGTACTTGTGTTGAAATAATATAATTAAAGTTGTAAGCACTGAAAAATTTTCTTTTTGGTCCAAATAATGATCTGTGTTGTAAAAGGTAAAATTTTAAGAAAATCAATTTCATTAAAACTTTTCAAAACAACTTTCAGAAATGGTCATTACTTGACAAACAGGGAATCAATCCTTAAGATGTACAATCCCAAATCGAAAGATCATAAATGCCCACAACTGCATTTACCATTACTGCTCTGTCTTGTAACTAACCCTTCTACCAAATTGTGGTAACACAACCAAGTTAACCGATGACGAAAAAAGATAGACTGATCAAACAGATGGACAAGACAGTTGAGTTAGAGATGTTTATGGCCGAACTTCGAGATGAAGTTGCCAACGTATCCCAAAGATGGAAATCAGGCCTTACGTAGTTCGGTTATGGTTCGCTCGTGTATTAACTCTCTCCTTTTGCGCTCTAACTTTTGCCAAAGTTGTCCTTTTAGGTTTTCAACCTTGCGAGCTCTATTTTTCTTTATTTCTAATTTTTCATACTCTAACTTTTGCCTAGGTCGTTTTTTCGGGTTTTCGGCCTAGCAAGCCTCATAGGGATAGTATTTCTTTAATTTGTCCATGTTGATCGGTTGCAAGAACTCCAAGCCATTTAAATCCATAAGAATAATCGCTCATCCTGACCAGATAAACTTGATGATGTAAGGACCAGTCTAATTGGATCTTGCCCCTAGGGTCATGGATGGGAGCTCGGTTGTCTTTAAGCACCATATCTCCTTCTTTAAGGTTTCTGGATTTAACTTTCTTGTTGAAGGCCGTGGCAATTTTGCGCTGATATCCTTGGATATGATATAATGCCTTCAACCTTCTCTCATCAAACAACATCAATTCTTCGAATCTGTTCTGCTGCCAATCCGTTTGTGTTATCTGACACTCGGCCTTGATTCTCAGCGACAGTACTTCGATCTCAATCAGCAAAACAACTTCCATCCCATATACTAGAGAATATGGGGGTTGCCCCTGTAAATGTTTGAATTGATATTATATATCCCCAGAGTGCAAAAGGCAGTTTATCTGGCCAGTCTTTATAGGTTTCAACCCTCTTTCGCAGGATATTCTTGACATTTTTTGTTGGCGGCCTCAACAGCTCTGTTAGTCTGTGGTTTGTACATTGATGACTTGTGAAAAGCCACGTTGTGTCCTCAAGCAGATCCACCACCTCTTTCTTGAAATGCGAGCCATCGTCCAAGATGATCTCATTTGGTACCCCATACTTGATGATGTTGTTTCTGATGAACTTGGCCGCATGTGATGCATTCAACATTGAGTAAGACTACGCTTCCAAGATGAACTCATGTCCATTTGAGTCGTTTGGCAAGATTGTCCCAATGACATCAATTCCCCAGACTGAGAAAGGCCATGGTGAAATCATGTTGTAAAGCCTTGACGGCGGGATATTCATGCGATTAGTGTAAATTTGACATTTGTGGCATCGTCGAACAAACTTGATACAATCTTTCTCCATATTTGACCAATAATAACCCTGCCTGAGAATCTTCCTAGCCAACATCATATTACTCATGTGTGCTCCACACTCTCCCCCATGAATGGCCTCCATGAGACGCTTCGACTCCTCTTCTTCGACACAGAGCTTGTGCATTCCCAGATGGCCTCTCTTGTATATCTTATTTCCGTAGATGATGAACTGGGCAACTAGACATCGTATTCCCCGCTTATCTTTGGCATTTGCCTCTGGTGGATACACATCATTCTCTAGAGAGTTCCAAATGTCGTAATACCAGGGGTTCTTGTCTTGAGCCTCATCTATTGCGGCTATCATCTCATAAGCAAACGTATACTTCTGTTCAATGATGATCAAACTCATCTTAACCCTGAATGGTATGTCTATCATGGAGGATAGAGTTGCCAACATATCAGCAAACCAGTTGTTCTCTCTCAGCAGATGTGTAAATGTCAGTTTTTCTAACCTTGGAATCAAAATGTCCAGGGTTTGATGATAAACCTTCATTTTCTCTTCCTTGACCTTCCAGTCTCCGTTGGCTTGAGAAACAACCAGATTTGAGTCTCCAATGACGTTCAACCTTATTGCCCCTAGTTCTAAGGCAGCTTCCAATCCAATGATACATGCCTCATATTTTGCTTCATTATTGGACACTTTGAACCAAAGTTCAAAGGCTAAGGGTATATGGGAATAGTCGAGTGCCATCAGCAACACACTTATCCCATAACTATATTGATTAGCTGCTCTGTCAAAGTACATCGTCCATGTTTGCTCTTTCACCTGCAGAATCTCCTCATCCCGAAATAGGTACTATACTGTTTCATCTCCTTCCACGGGGTAGTCTGCCAAAAATTTCGCTACCGCTCTCCCTTTGATGGACTTGCAAGTGACATATTTGAGGTCAAACTCGAAGAGAAGAAGGAACCAATGAGTTCGCCTACCCATAAGCGCCGATTTCTCAAAGAGATATTTGATGGGATCTAATCTCGAAACCTGAATTACGGAGTGAGCTAACAAGTAGTGTCTTAACTTCCTAGTTACCCAAACCAAAGGTAAACAAGCTTTCTCCAGCATCTTCTTGCTCAGATAGGTGGCCTTCTCCACCTTCGCTTCTGATTCTTGAGCTAGCATGCATCCTATGGTCGAATCTATTATCGATAGATACATGATCAGCGGCTTCCCCGATTTTGGCGGCAACAATACTGGTGGATTCTGAAGGTACTACTTGACTTGTTCAAAAGCGAACTGACATTGATCATCCCATCAGAACTTCTTCTCCCTCTTTCAGGATACCAAATAGTGGTTCATAAGTCATGGTTAATTTTGAGATAAACCGTCTTATGAATTGCACTTTGCCTAGAAAGTCACGCATCTCCTTTTTAGTCCTTGGTGGTGGGATTTCTAAGATGGCCTTGATCTTGGATGGATCTACTTCAATTCCCCTTTGCGTAATCAAAAATCCAATCATTTTCCCTATAGTCACCCCAAAAGTGCATTTTTGTGGGTTCAACTTCAGTCTATGCTCCTTGATCCGTTCGAAGAATTTTTCCAATGCGGTGTAGTGGCCTTCTCGTTCTTTAGATTTTAAATCATGTCGTCCATGTACACCTCAACTTCCTTATGGGTCGTGTCGTGCAAGATGGTGGTTTCAACCCTCAGATATGTAGCCTCGGCGTTCTTCAACCCAAAGGCATAACTCTATAGTAGTAGGTACCCCATGGCGTGGTGAATAAAGTTTTCTCTCTGTCCTCAAGTGCCATTAAAATCTGATTATACCTGGAAAACCCATCCATGAACAATAACAACGCATGGCCAGCAGTGAAGTCTACCAATTCGTCGATGTGCGGCAATAGAAAGTCATCTTTCGGACTAGCTCTATTCAAATCCCGGAAGTCGACGCAGACTCTAATTCAACCATCATTCTTTGGAACTAGAACAATATTGGCCAACCAAGTTGGATATTCAAACACCAACAAAAAACCAACATCAATCTTCTTGGTGACTTCCTCTTTAATTTTCAGTGCCCAATCCTGATGAATTCTGTGGAGCTTCTATTTGACAGGTTGGGCCTCAGGGTTAAGAAGGATCCAGTGCTGTACAATCTCAGGCTCGATTCCAAGCATATCTTCATAGGACCACACAAAAACATCTATGAAATTTTTTAATAAAGCGATTAAACGCTTACGTTTCCCCAAATACAACGTGGACCTGATATGGACTTAGCAAGGATCCTTCTCAATACCTACATTAATTGCAATGATCTCGTCCATGCAGGGCTTAGCACACCTCTTATTTTCTCGGTCAATCAAGTTTTTCGAATCTTCCTCTTCGTTTTCATTCGAATTTTGAAAATCTTGATTAATACAATAAATTAATGACACAGAGAAGTAAACAAAATCTGCAAATTCAGAAGTTCTGGCTCTTCGGTTACAACAGACTCAAAAGAAAATACAAAAGAGAACCTAGACAGGACCTTGGCATCCAGGTTACCACCCCTGGAAGTGTCAAACTCAGACACCTCAGACTGACTCAAATCTGATTCTAATTCAACAAATTCGTTGGAATCAGATTCCAGCTCATCATCTGATTCAGAACTGGAAATAAAGCCCTTCAGAACTGGCACCCTCGTCGTATCCAGAATCTTACTGGTGGAATTCACAACCAGTTCCTCTCCGATCATAGAGATAGTAAAGGTATCCCTTAAGTTCTCCATATTAGTCTCAGGATCTATCAAGAGGTTGGTTAATGCTGCCCCTTACTCCAGCCTCTTTGTTGTCTGAATCATCCTCTTTACTCTGGCCAACTTTGACGCTTGGATCAGCTCCCTTTTCATCACTGTCTTGGAACTGGTGGTCAAAAAAGATTTCAAATTCGGGGAAACGCTTTTTCGTTAAAGAATCCACCCAAGGCTCTGGAAAGCCGCAGCCTCTCATTCTGTAACGAAGCACCCATTTAACGTTTCCTAGATTGGCCTGTGGACCAACTCGTAATGTTTCTCTGCTCGTTTGGCCTTGGCCCTTTCTCTCATTTCTTCTCCCTTCCTTCTCCAGTCCTCTTTGGTGGGTACATAGCCTAACCCAAAGGCATGTGGATTATGTGGCACCTCAGCTGACACTGCAACACCTTTCCTCCCACTCCTTCCGAGCCCCATTCCTGGAATATATCGTAACTTGTTCATGAAGTAAATGGACTGAGCATTGATATACATGCCTTCATTCTCGGCTAAGATTGTCTGTACTACTTGGGCTTTCATCAGAGTGAATCTGAAAGAAAGACATGTTCATCATTGTGATTAATTTCCAGCAAATGCGTAGTTACCTCTGGTGGTGGATGAATAGATGAATTCCCAAAAACAATGGCCACTCCTCCCTCGTAAGGGTATTTCAGCATTTGATGGAGGGTGGAGGACATAGCCTTCATGTAATATAACCAGGGCCTCCCTAGAAGTAGGTTAAAGGTAGCAGGCATATCAAGTACATGGAACTCAACTTCATGCTCAGGCAGGCCCACTTGGACTTGTACTTTTACCGTTCCCATAACTTCTCTACTTGTGTTGTCATATGCCCGGATCACTTGGGCTGTGGGGACGAAATCTGCCAGTTTCAGGCCTATCACATAGACAATGCAAGAAGGATGGATGCTGATAGTAGAGCTGGTGTCCACTAAAACCACTGGCACCCACTTTCCTCTACACTCGACAGATATGTGCAGTGGCTTGTTGTGAGTCAATCCTTCCAGCGGTAGCTATTTATTAGAGAAGGTGAGCATAGGCTGGGTGCTACTTGGGAAGATCAGGCCAACAAGCTACTCTAGCATAGTATCAATGAACAATTTAGCCTTATCCATTACTAACAATACCACTTGTCAGTGTACTCGCGAGGTTATAAGGAGGCCTCAAATGGATATGTCAGCTTGGATCTTTTTGAGTTGCTTCAGGACCAGCTCGTTCTCCAGCTTCTTCTCATTTTCCTTCTCAACCTCCTAGTTTTTTCCTGAGGGTTCAGCTTGATCCAAATATGGAGGTTTGAAATACTGTCCACTCCTGGTGAGATGGTCTATTTCCTCTGCATACCAAGTATTGTCTGGGATATGGTCTCCATAGTTGTAACAACCCTCACCTTACTCTTGTCATACTTGCATACATTCCTGCATGATCTTGCCTTGTTTTAATAATTGGAAGGATTTGTTTGCCTTGTTTTTTTAGTATTACTTGCGTGATCTTGTCCCTCGTTCGGTCTGTGCGTAGTCGAGGTCATCTTGAGCTTAGTCCACCTTTGAACCTTGTACTTAGATTTGTTTTGAGATCTTGTTCAACCCCATCTTCACCTCGGGCATTCATTGCCGAGATGTTTTGCACTTAGTGAACCTTGTCCGCAGGCAGGTATGGCCTAGGCCGAGATGTGGCACACCCCGGCCAAGGTATGGCACAGCTTAGTCAAGTGTCGTCCTCCCTAGCCGATGTTTTGTTATCCTGTTGCTGGATCCTTGATTTGAGCCGATGTCATCTTATTGCCGATGTGTCTTACCCGAGCTTGCTGCATACGCTTTGTCAGAGACTTGTCTTGTCTATCAATCACCTTTTATTCATTGCTTCCGCATTTGTGAGCCCCTATATCCATACTCTGATTGTGTTAAGTTTTTGAAAAGTTGGCCTTCGGTAATTACGGATTACTGGCCATCACGGCACCAAACTACTAGGGGCGGTTTGGGGTCGTGACAATAGTCCTCGTTTGTCTGGGCAAGATGCAAATCGCTATCTTCCTACTATTTACCATCAGCCACCGACAAACAATTGTCCGGCTTAACTTGGATCACTCTTACAAGACAAGTATCACCCTAGAGGCAACAAGATGTTGCGATCTTCCGACTATCTTCGATCCTTTCTTGTTCAAACTGCCCCAGCACAGCTTCCCGTTCGACGTCTGTAGTTTCTATAACACCCAAATCTTGGGTTTGTTTTTCCGTACTATTGCCCTTTGGCATTTTCCCTTTCTCCTCAACTTTTTCAGCTACCTTAGTTTCCCCGACTTGTTTTTCTTCCAGTTTGACCCCGGTTTCCTCTTCTTTGTCTGATTCATCACTTAACCACCCCCAATTGTCAGTCGACAAGCTCAGATCAAACCAACTGATTTGTACATTGCCTTGGTCTTGTTCTTCAAAGAATTGTAGGTTGTCCAAATCTTCTTCCAGATATGCAAGATCATCCAACCCTTGGCTTGGGCCGTCTTCCCTAACCACATTAATGTCCACCAAGGTCAACAACACTACCTCAAGCCTGGTTTGAGTAATAGGCACAATGCAGTAGCTCGGGTCAGATGATTCCCCAAGAATTCCCTATGACAGACTGACACCTCCCTCCGAGGTCAAAACCTTACCTTCCTCAGATATTGTCACCACAGATTTGTGAGGCTTAGGTTGTGGATTGGATATGCTCATCATGCACAAGTTTGTGCTATCATGGATTAACAATACCGACTTTGGTAAGTGTGAGGGGGTGCACTCGGGTCAAATGTGGGTGGTAGTGTATGGATGAGGTAGATATTTATGGGTGGAGGGACTTGGTTGTGGGCAGGAAGTGGGTTAATGGTCACATTTGGCTTTTGGAATAGAGCTATGACTTTGTTGTCGATAAGATTTTGAATCTCATGACGTAGGCAAAAGCATCGGTCTGTTTCATGGCCATGTTGTTGATGGAAAGCACAATATTTGGTGGGATCGTGCATTGGGGGAAGAGGGTTGGGAAGTGGTCGAAGTTCTAGGGGTTTTAGATGCCCCTTTTTTATTAACACCTGGATGGCTCGAGATAGAGTCATGTAGAGCTGGTTAAAAGTTCTACCCGGAGGTCGAGTAGGGTTGGAAGTTTATAGGCCCGTGTTGGCAAAGGGATCGACAGTTTTGGTTATAGTGACAACACTCACTTCTGACGGCCTCATAGTTGTGCTACCCTCGACAGCATTGGAACTACAGACAAAAGGCCTCTTGGCTGGCTCCTTGTCATCAGTGATGATCCTCTGCTTCATTACGTCTTCGATTTGAACCTCCATTTCATAAAGTTCCTTAAAGGTAAATAAGGGGAGAACGATCATTTTCTATAATAGCTTACCATGAAGGTTCCGAACAACCATTCTAATTTGGTCTTTCTCTAAGGGTTGAGTGGTCATCATTGACGCTTTGGCCCTTCATCTAGTTACAAACTCGGAGAAACCCTAATTGTTGCATTAAAATCACGAGTTGCGACCTCGATCTGTGTGTTGTAGGAGCATTGAGCAATGAAAGACTCGACCAATTCCTCTCAATTCTGCTTCACAGAATCCTCCAACTTAGCGTACTAGATGGCAGCTATTCCTGGCATGGTTTGGCTGAAGAGTGATAACTTCTGCAATCTGGTCAAATCCATTGGTCGTAGGATATCAGAAAATAGCCATAGATGTACAATTAGGTCTCCGGCACCGTCGAAGCGGTCCATATGCGACATTTTGAACCGCTTCAGCAAAGTAACTACATATTCGATATACCCATCCTCCATATCTAGAATGGAGTTAACCCTCTGTGCTTTCTTGAATAGTTTTTCCAGTTTGTTGATTTTGAGCGCGGTCGAGTTAGCCTCGAACTCAAAAGGTGCCTCAGTCTGATAAATTGGGGCTCTAGACATTTGTGCTGGGATGGGATCTGCTTAGACGGAAAAAACCTAAACACCCTCAGTTTGTGGGTCCTGAGTTGTAGCAACATTGGCAGAGGTACCAGGTATGAGGATAGTGACATTAGGTGTATGCGAAGCAGAAGTCGTAGCTGGCTACTGTTGTTGTTGTTGTTGTAGTTTATTTGTGACCTCAACTTAACGGGTCACATCGTGTTAGAGTGAGTTGAATGACTGCTGCAGATGGAGTAGTAATTCTTCCAAATTAGATGGCGGATACTGAGCCTTTCTGGGAGTAGATGGTTGTGCTTGAGGCGAACTGAATGTAGGTGAGCTGAGGAGTGATTGCTAAAAGAACTGAACTAGTGAACTTTGCCTAACACTTCTTCGCCGTGCAACTGGTGACAGTGAGGCAAACAGTGGTTGTCCCCGAACAGGATCTCCGACCTTACAAAGTTTTTCAACACGGGTCCAGAGTACTTGGGGGATATCAGAACTTTCTGAAGCTATGTTTTTAAACTACCTAGCAAAAGAAATAAAGAAAGAGAAACAAAATCAGAAATCGGATAGCACCTCAGCTAAGATTTCAATAGAACATATATGATCAAAGCTGTAGGATTGTACTCCCCACTGAATTCTGTCCCAAAATAGATACCAACTGTACCACTAATACAGAGCCTTGTATAGTTTCACTATAAAGCACATACCAGGTAAAGAGAGCCAAAACACCCCTATGAGGGGGTAGGGTTACCTTGCCTTGGATTTTGACATGAACTAGGGTTTCACTACTTCAAGCAAGTAGTATCACAAAATCCTGCATACGAGTGAGCATCCTACGGGTGAACATCTTGTCCTATGTTGGAACAGTCACTATGGCTTTACTATATGTAGCTAGGTTAATTGGTCAAAATGGTACCTCGGCAAGATTACCTAATATATCTCTCACACCTAACACCAAGAAGTGAAAGGAGGATCAAACAGTATGATGGTAACCCAGATCCAAGGGTTGTGCTTCCAACATGGCAGAGCCCACGACCAGCCAGCCTTTTGGCAAGCTTTCTAGGCAAGCCTCCAGCAAGCTGTCTAGGAATAGCAGATGGAAAACATAGTAACTTAAAGCACCAATGCAAATGCAATGCAAAGAATATATATCTGTAAATAAAATTTTACATCATGAAGTCCAAGTCAAGATCTTTAATTTCCCCAGTAGAGTCGTCAGAAACTGTAGCTGGTTTCTCGTGCTGCTTAGAGGGGTTAGTCATTTTGGATACGATAGCCGTACAGTTTGGACTCCCGTGGTTTTGAATCTGGTTTTACAAAAAAAAAAAAAAAAAAAAAAATTCACAAGTGCAATAAAAAAAAAAAAACCCCAAATGAGAGTCCAGATCTGGCAAATCTTTGGAAAATCGATTTACAATCAGAAATGCCAAAAATGGACCGCATTGCCAAATTTCAGAGTCACTACCTAAATATTTTTGGGAAATTTAGGAAACCCATGACTCGTGCCAAAGGCCACTTGTCCATCATAACCAAAGTGTCTCGGCTCGGGAACTTAGGTATGAGAGGGGAAGCTCTTGAATTGAGCACCCCTCCCTATCCAATCAAAGATTGGCCTCTACTAATCATAATGTGATTTTTATGTATAGTATATGCTCTTATTTTGATTATTAATGCTAACTTATTATGTGAGGCACACAAGTGTAGACTAAGTCACTCGCTTTGAAATGCTTTGATTTCATAATTTGTTTGAAAAGAGTTTTCAATATGTGCTACTTGAAAAAGTCAGCACATATATGCATTAATCAAATCACCCAAATTCAAGCGAATTAGCCTTCATCCACATGCATTCAAGAGGTATATCAAATAAGCACTTAGCCTCATGATAATATGCTTGATAAGGCAACACTAACATACATGCAATATGCTAAAGTAAGAAATACTCACCTAGTACATGCAATAACACACGTTTTCAAGTAAGTGGGAAATGACAATAAAGTTAGAGTGATAAACCGAACCCAATATATGCAAAAATGGATATTTACACATGGTAATGATATGAAACCAAAATATGATACAACCATCATAAGCAAGTAAATAAAAAGGAGAAAGAAATAGGGGTTGGAAGACATACATAATATTACAAGTGTACCCTCATACAAGAGGGTTTGAATGAATGTCTTACTTAAACTGCTTATTACATCACTAAAAGAATTAACTAAATTAACTAGCTATTACAAATTTGAATGAATCAACTAATTAATTACAACAAACTAATATTAAAGCACTAAATTAATGGAACGAAAGACGAGGAGCCAAGTGTACACAAATAAGAACATCCTCCCAGAAACCTCTCTGTTTGTTGTCAGATTTTGTTCTATTTTGTTGTCAGAAAATTATTCTATTTTTGCCTCAACTTCTGCTTTGTTCTGTAAGAAAAATACCACTACCTATACAACAAGGTGGACAATTGGCCTTGGAAAGTGATCGGCCGGATAGAAAGGTGGCCGACTAGCCATTATTTTTGGGTTTTGCCCTGCTACCATAGAATTGAAATAAAGCAAAAATAGAGTGTTTCCAGGAGAGGTTTATCCTTTCTACTTCTCCCTATCATGAGGATGATTAAGGGATGAGTAGATTTGATTCACAAATCATCAATCGTCGCAAATTTGTTGCGTGATGATCTGTGAGCCGATAGGACAAAAGTTCAATAAAAGAAATGAAAGACCAACAAAACCTTTCCCTTATCATGGATTTACCTTCCATTCCTTATTCATTTTTGTCCAAAAGTGATAATTGCATCCACTTAATCCAAAAAGCCATAAAGAAAAGCATCAAACAAGAAGTTGCGCTTAAGCATGGAAAGCCTCTTTCTCATGCCTTGAGCAACAAACTAGTGTTTAAGACAACTCTTAATCAAAGAAAGAAAATAAAGCAAAGAAAGGACGAAGGTTGCAGAGATGATTATGCAAAGGTGGTCATGGCAAATATGAATATTTAGATGTAAATTATGTAAAGAAAGCTATCAACTCAAATAGATTGGTGTCTATGGCCTAAACCACCAAATCTATGAGGACTTACAACACCACAAGCATAGTATTCATAGCATAAACTAAATAATCAATTAAAACAGCCCCAAAGCTATAAAAATAGTGCTGAAATCATTTTGGAAAGCTAGAAAAAGTAAGCAAAAATGGAAGAGAATAAAGCTAGCAAGCAAGCCTACGGAAGGGTGGCCAACCTCTCCAATTTTTGGACCTTGAAATCGCATGTTTTAACATTTGAAAACTTTGAAAATCAATAGCTAAAAGTAAATAAACAAATGGAAAAACAAGGATATAAGCTATGGGATAAGGTTCAAGAAAGGGTAGTTAACCCCTCCACCTCTGGTAACTTTTAAATCACAACTTTCAGCACTTGAAAATAGTCCAAAACAGTGTATAAAAAAGAATAAAAGAATAGTGTAAACAAGAGAAAAGATGGCAAAAGCTATACCTCTTGAAGCAAGGATGTTCTTTGGTTCACAAACCACAAAGTGATCACCCTCAAGGGCTAAAATATTGACTTAATAATCTCAGCAAGATGTCTCAAATTTTTGTTTTAGGAAGTGTATGTATAGTGTATGCATATTGCAAGATATAAAGGGAGAGTGTTTGGCAAGTTTTTGTCTCTTGGCAAATTTTTCTAACCTAAAACCATGATGGATGGTCATCTATTTATAGATAAACATGTTCCTCTGTCGAAAATATTTGTATTGAGCCAGCTGGTGCAAGACATGCACATAGGGGGACAGTTGGCAGCAAAATATCTACTGGTTGCTAGACATGGCATGAAGAGGGACGGTCGACCAATAAAAATTGGCTTGCTGGCCACTTTTTGGCCAGTAGACCTCTAAGTGGTCAGGCTAGAAAAAATTAGATTTTAGTTCAAAGATGATGCAAGGTTTGTGCTCTGAAGCTGGAAAATCGAAGCCTTTTGTTGAAGAAATTGAACGATTGTACAACATAACAATTCATCATTGAGTGTTCACCATGAGGCACCCAAGTCTTAAGGGTGGTAAAAAATGAGGTGTCTACAATGACGCCGGAGGGCGATCTCAGAGTTCGTTCGAGGAAATGTTGGATTCGCTCTGGTGAAGGGACGAGGAAGACCGATAGCCAAACTACCACAGCCATAAGGCTGTTCAAGAAGTCTCTCTCTCTCTCTCTCTCTCTCTCTCTCTCTCTCTCTCTCTCTCTTTTCTTTTCTTTTCTCTCTTCATCTCTTTACCACCACTACCGTCACCTTTCACTCCAGCGTCGCTGTGGGATGCTATCGCCAATGATCGGTGGCGATTTTCTGATGATACTCAAGTAGATCGCGAATAACCATATTGCAGATCGTCTCACTTCGGCTATCTTAGTCCTCACCTACTCTTTCTCGTTAGAGCCACTGTCCCGAAGATTCAAATACATATATATATATATCAGATTCACCAACTAGATGTATATATATGTATAATTAGTGAATGAATTTGTGTATATATACATATATACATATATATATTATTTCGGCAGCACTAACTATGTATATATATACAAATGAGTGAATTTGTGCATATATACACATATATATTATTCTGACACCAACTGTGTATATTTACGTGTATATATATAGACTCGACCTTTTTCACGCGCCCCTTTTTTGGAGAAGGCGCGAATTGGTCTTCTACAGTTCGGACTCCTATCATGATTTTGAATCTAATCTCACAAAGTGCAATGTGAGACTGATAAACACCAAAGAGTCCAATCTGGCAAATCATTTTGGAAAATCAAATTTTGAATCAAATAATGACAAAGCTGGACTACTTTGCCAGATTACAGAGTCGCGATCTAAATATTTTATTTTTGGGAAATTTAGGAAACCCTGACTCGTGCCAAAGGCCACGTGTCCGTCATCACCAAAGTTGCGTCGGCTCAGGAACTTTGGTACAAGAGGGAAAGGTCATAACATGAGCACCCCCGCTCGCCAGATCAAAAGATCAGCCTCTACTAAGCATGATATGTTGTTTTATAAACACATATGTTCTTATTCCAATTATTAGCTAACTTTACTATGTGATGCGCACAGCATACAAGTATAGACTAAGTCACAAGACTTTGAACGAATTCGACTTATGTTTTGTTTTCAAAAATGGTTTGAAAATGCCACTCGCAAGTGGGCTAAAGCGCGGATTTGCCACCCTCAAGTGGGCTTTAAAACATGATTTTGTCACTTCGCAAAGTGGGCTTAAAACTCGCATTTATCGAATTATTCCAACTTAAGCAACAAAGCCTTCACCCACATGCATTCATGCAGTTAATCACTTAAGCAAATAGCCTTATGGCAAGCATGCTATCATGGCAACACTCACACTCATGCAAGTATGCTAAAGCGTAAACACTTACAGTGTACTTCAAGCCAAAATAGAAAACTAGTTAGAAATCATACATGATCCTAACTATGCAAAATGCCTAATGCAACACATGCAAAAATGCAATTAAATAGGCTCAGCTATCTAAGATGGCATATGAATGCAACAATGGCAAGCATGCTATCATGGCAACACTCACACTCATGCAAGTATGCTAAAGCGTAAACACTTACAGTGTACTTCAAGCCAAAACAGAAAACTAGTTAGAAATCATACATGATCCTAACTATGAAAAATGCCTAATGCAACACATGCAAAAATGCAATTAAATAGGCTCAGCTATCTAAGATGGCATATGAATGCAACAATTTGATACACGTATTCAAAGAAGTATTGAAATACGATTCAGTTTGAATAATGCGCCGAGCCCGGTGCATGCAAGACAAATGAATGATGCAAACATGCAAGCACAAGGTATGCTAATCAAAACGTGTCCCTAATCTAACCATCAAAAGCAGTTAAATAAAAGGGAGAAAGAAGTGGGGTTGGAAGACATGCACACACACACGCACCCTTATTACAACATTATGCATTCGCGAAGGAGGGTTCGAATGAATAAGGTAAGCTAATCTAAGCTAAGCCAACTAACTAATCTAATTAGGCTAATTAGACTAATTATTACACAACAAATTGAATAACTAGTAAACTACTTACTAATTATTACAACACTTTAACTAATTAACAAATTAATTAATTAAATTACAGAACCAAGCTAACTAACAAGTAAAGTAGGTAAAATATGTCTAGGCTACCTCAGCTCCGCCTTGAGGACTGAAGAATGCATGCTCTTGGTTGCCGCCCCGAAATGCCTTCCAGTTTGCTCTTTCGAGGCTCTATTTGCAGGGTGTCTGTCAGAACTTTAGCTGAAACTTACCAAAACAATATTGGGGAGTGCACCGGTGGCCTGGCGGCCATGAGAAGCTGCTGTTGGCCAAGAGTGGGCCTCTGCTGGCTAACAATGAAGAACTGCCGGCCACTGGTGTGTTGTGCAACCAAACTGCAACAAAGCACAAAATAGAGAAAGATGGAGGGTCTCCCAAGGGTATGTTTGTACTGTGCGACTCTTTGTCATCTCAAAACATCAAAGGGGAGGCACCATTGGATCCAAAACCATTAATCAAGCATTCACAATGCATGATGGCCAAAGATCCAACTTGCACACATTCAATAAATGCATGACAAACAAGACTCTAGGACCACTACCTCATCATGGATAATCAAAGGCAATGGAGACCAAGGGAATTGGCTCATTTTCATCACTTTGAGTATGAAATGGGCCAATCCACCTTATGTTCAATATAACGTCCAATTGAACACAATGCAATGCAAACAGCATGCTTATCTTGACATGTTTTACTTGATTAATTCTTGTTTACACATTTTAACTTACCAAGCCATTCATTAATTGATTTGTCCAATTGTGAAAGTCCTCTAACGAGGGGAAGGTCAATCAAAATGATGGTTTAAGCATGGGAGAAACCATGCCTTTGACTAGGAGGAACCCTCAAAAGAAGGTTAAAGCCATTTAAGCATAAGCCTCAATCCTAAGCATTAAATACATCCTCAAGACTAACCAATCCTCAAAACAAATGAAAAGATGAAGAAGTGAGTGAGGTGGCAGAATTTCAGTACTGAAATGGCATGAAACACAAGACTCTAACATGCAAACAACTCATGTACAACATGTTAGACACTTAAGCATTAAAACTAGTGAAGAGCTTTACACTAGAATCATGCAATATCGAACTCAAACAGCCAAACCAGCTCTGGACAGAGCTCAAAAATTTTAAAATAAAGGCCAAAACATACTGAGATGGAAGTCCGTGAGGCAATAAAATCATGCTCAAGTATTGGCTCACAAACAAGGCATAAGGCACAACTCACAAAAGCTATGAAATAGTGGAATATGTGAGAATGTGACTATGCTATATGCACTGAAATCATGTGAGAAATGAGGCTAAGACATGCAAACAACTCAAGCAAAGCATGCTAGGGACTTTGAAACTCAAAGCTAGTTAAGGGCCTTCATACTACAACCATGCACAAGAAGTCTCACATGGCCAAGACCACTCAAAACAGAGCTAAAGCATGCTAAAATAATGACAAAAACATGCTGAGGTAGAGCTAACACAAGCTAAGATGATAGGCTAAAGCATGAAGCATGTTAGGCCAACAAGCATGATTGCACTACAAATATCAAAAGCAAGCAAGAGGTGACCCAAACACCTAAAAACAGAGTTAAAGCATGTCAAAACAAAACCAAAAACATGCTTGAAGTAAGTCACAAAAGAGTAGAAAAGCATAAAGAGGAGAACCACCCCCCTAACCACACAAGGCTGTCAAATCAACATTTTTAAGCCTTTAAAACATAACTTTTTTTAGACTAAAGCCAGCTTCAAAGTTTGCATACAAAGATGGGCAAAGCAATGAACTAAACAAAGCTTAAAAGGGTGAAACTCTTACCCTTGAAACACAGCAAGAAAACAGCAGCTTTCCTGAGGCCAAAACAAGCCAAAACCACTCTAAGGAGCTCAAAACAAGGCTCCAAGATCCTCAACACTAAGGTGAAGGTGTTTGGCTAGGTGTTTTAGTGCAAATATGTGAAGAAAACACACTTTCAAGCACAAATATAGAGAGAGAGTATTTCTAAGAGAGAGAGAGAAGAAGAAATATCTCAGCCAAAAATTTTCTAACCCCCTTGCATGCATATAAATGCAGCGCTACATAATAGAAGATACAAAAGGAGCCTTGAAGAGATCCAACCATCCACGCGGGTGCAGATTTGTCTTACCTGTGCAAACAGTTGTCAAAATATCTGTAAAAAATCTATCGAAAATAGTGGTTGGCCGCCCGGCCATCAGTTGGTTGGCTTGCGTTAAGGGCCTCATTGAACGGCCGCAGGGCCTATTGGATGGCCGGCAGGCAAAGCCCATGGCGACAGACCCTCAATGATTGCCAGTTAATAGCCATACTAGGATAACACCCATGCAAGGACCAACACACGGTCCATACAAATATGAGACAGAATGAAAATAGGGTCTGGAAAGATCAAACCTGGAGCATTCCATCGCCGAAACGTCGAGTACTCGACGAGCAATCAAATTTGTTGCCAGAGTGTAACCTACAAGACATCCCAAATCTGCAGGACCGGTTTAAAAATGGGGTGTCTACAATATATCAGTGAGTGAATGAAAACACCCCATTTTTTACCTGTCCTCAAGACTTTGATGTTCTTGTAGGTACATCTGGCAACAAATTTGATTGCTGTCGAGTACTCGACTTTCGCGAGGAAATGCTCCAGGTTTGATCTTTCCAGACCCTATTTTCATTCTGTCTCATATTTGGACCGTGTGTTGGTCCTTGCATGGTGTTATCCTAGATGGCTCTACTGGCCATCATTGAGGGCTGTCGGCCATTGGGCTTTCTGCCATGCCGGCCATCAAAGGCCCTGCCGGCCGTCAATGAGGCCTTACCAGCCACCACTGATGGCCGCCGGCCACCCACTATTCGTAGATATTTTCAGATATTTTGACAACTGTGTTGCACTAGGTAAGCAATCTGCACCCCGTGGATGGTGGATCTCTTCAAGGCTCTTTTGTATCTTTATAGTGTAGAGCTCATTTATATGCATGCAAGGGGATTAGAAAATTTTGGCTGAGATATTTCTTCTTCTCTCTCTCTCTCTAGAATACTCTCTCTCTATATTTTTTGTGCTTGAAAGTGTGTTTTCTTCACATATTTGCACAAACACCTAGCCAAACACCTTCACCTTAGTGTTGAGGATTTGGAGGCCTTGTTTGAGCTCCTTAGAGTGGTTTTGGCTTGGTTTTGGCTCAGAAGCTTGCTGTTTTCTTGCTGTGTTTCAAGGGTAAGAGTTTCACCCTTTTAAGCTTTGTTCTAGTTCATTGCTTTGCCATCTTTGTATGCAACTTTGAAGCTGGTTTAGTCTCAAAAAAATTATGTTTTAAAGGCTTAAAAATGTTGATTAGCCTTGTGTGGTTAGGGGGGTGGTTCTTCTCTTTATGCTTTTCTACTCTTTTGTGACTTATTCAAGCATGTTTTTGGTTTTGTTTTGACATGCTTTAACTCTTTTTTGGGTGTTTGGGTCACCTCTTGCTTGCTTTTGATATTTGTAGTGCAATCATGCTTGTTGGCCAACAGCTTCATGCTTTAGCCTATCATCTTAGCTTGTGTTAGCTCTACCTCAGCATGTTTTTGTCATTATTTTAGCATGCTTTAGCTCTGTTTTGAGTGGTCTTGGCCATGTGAGACTTTGTGCATGGTTTGTAGTTGAAGGCCCTTAACTAGCTTTGAGTTTCAAGTCCCTAGCATGCTTTGCTTGAGTTGTTTGCATGTCTTAGCCTCATTTCTCACATGATTTCAGTGCATATAGCATACTCACATTCTCACATATTCCACTCTTTTATAGTTTTTGTTGAGTTGTGTCTTATGCCTTGTTTGTGAGCCAATACTGAGCATGATTCTTATTGCCTCACGGACTTTCCATCTCAGATGTTTTGGCCTTTATTTTAAAATTTTTGAGCTCTATCAGAGCTGGTTTTGCTGTTTGAGTTCGATATGCATGATTCTAGTGTAAGCTTTCACTAGTTTAATGCTTAAGTGTTTAACATGTTTGTACATGAGTTTGTTGCATGTTAGAGTCTTGTGTTTCATGCCAATTTCAGTACTGAAATTCTGCCACCTCACTCACTTCTTCATCTTTTCATTTGTTTTGAGGATTGGTTAGTCTTGAGGATGTATTTAATGCTTAGGATTGAGGCTTATGCTTAAATGGCTTTAACCCTCTTTTGAGGGTTCCTCCTAGTCAAAGGCATGGTTTCTCCATGCTTAAACCATCATTTTGAGTTGACCTTCCCCTCTTAGAGGACTTTCACAATTGGACAAATCAATTAATGAATGGCTTGGTAAGCTAAAATGTGTAAACAAGAATATGATCAAAGTAAAACATGTCAAGATAAGCATTTTGTTTGCATTGCATTGTGTTCAATCGGACGTTATATTGAACACAAGTGGATTGCGCCCATTTCATACTCAAAGTGATGAAAATGAGCCAATTCCCTTGGTCTCCATTGCCTTTGATTATCCATGATGAGGTTAGTGGTCCTAGAGTTCTTGTTTGTCTGATTTATTGAATGTGTTGCAAGTTGGATCTTTGGCCATCATGCATTGTGAATGC
The DNA here is from genome assembly GCF_004153795.1 of Camellia sinensis. Classification (NCBI taxonomy): domain Eukaryota; kingdom Viridiplantae; phylum Streptophyta; class Magnoliopsida; order Ericales; family Theaceae; genus Camellia; species Camellia sinensis. Next base: position 1,141,057 of record NW_021025067.1, on the reverse strand, counting down.
TTGATTATGGTTTTGGATCCAATGGTGCCTCCCTTTGATGTTTTGAGATGAAAAGGAGTCGCACAGTACAAACTATCCCTTGGGGACCCTCCATTCTTTCTCTATTTTGTGCTTTGTTGCAGTTTGGTTGCACAACACACCAGTGGCCGGCAGTTCTTCATTGTTAGCCAGCAGAGGCCCACTCTTGGCAACAAGAGCTTCTCATGGCCGCCAGGCCACGGTGCACTCCCCATATTGTTTGGTAAGTTTCAGCCTAAGTTCTGACAGACACCCTGCAAATAGAGCCTCAAAGAGCAAACGGAAGGCATTTCGGGGGGCAACAAGAAGCATGCATTCTTCAGTCCTCAAGGCGAGTTGGGGAGCCTAGACATATTTACCTACTTTACTTGTTAGTTAGCTGGTTCTGTAATTTAATTAATTAATTTGTTAATTAGTTAAAGTGTTGTAATAATTAGTATAGTTTTACTAGTTATTCAATTTGTGTGTAATAATTAGTCTAATTAGCTTAATTAGATTAGTTAATGGCTTAGCTTAGATTAGCTTACCTTATTCATTCGAACCCTCCTTCGCGAATGCATAATGTTGTGTAATAGGGGGGTGCGTGTGTGTGTGCATGTCTTCCAACCCCACTTCTTTTTCTCCTTTTATTAACTGCTTTGATGGTTAGATTAGGGACACGTTTTGATTAGCATACCTTGTGCTTGCATGTTTGCATCATTCATTTGTCTTGCATGCACCGGGCTCGGCGCATTATTCAAACTGAATCGTATTTCAATACTTCTTTGAATACGTGTATCAAATTGTTGCATTCATAATGCCATCTTAGATAGCTGAGCCTATTTAATTGCATTTTTGCATGTGTTGCATTAGGCATTTTTCATAGTTAGGATCATGTATGATTTCTAACTAGTTTTCTTTTTGGCTTGAAGTACACTGTAAGTGTTTACGCTTTAGCATACTTGCATGAGTGTGAGTGTTGCCATGATAGCATGCTTTGCCATAAGGCTATTTGCTTAGTGATTAACTGCATGAATGCCTGTGGGTGAAGGTTTTGTTGCTTAAGTTGAATAATTCGATAAATGCGAGTTTTAAGCCCACTTTGCAGAAGTGACAAATCATAGTTTAAAAGCCCACTTGAGGGTGGCAAATCCGCGCTTTAGCCACTGCGAGTGGCATTTTCAAAACCATTTTGAAAACAAAACATAAGTCGAATTCGTTCAAAGTCTTGTTGACTTAGTCTATACTTGTATGCTGTGCGCATCACATAGTAAAGTTAGCTAATAATGGAATAAGAACATATGTGTTTATAAAACAACATATCATGCTTAGTAGAGGCCTGATCTTTGATCTGGCGAGCGGGGGTGCTCATGTTATGACCTTTCCCTCTGTACCAAAGTTCCTGAGCCGACGCAACTTTGGTGATGACGGACACGTGGCCTTTGGCAGAGTCAGGGTTTCCTAAATTTCCCAAAAAAAAATATTTAGATCGCGACTCTGTAATTGGCAAAGTAGTCCAGCTTTGTCATTATTTGATTCAAAATTTGATTTTCAAAATGATTTGCCAGATTGGACTCTTTGGTGTTTATCAGTCTCACATTGCACTTTGTGAGATTAGATTCAAAATCTGATAGGAGTCCGAACTGTAGAAGACATTCGCCTTCTCCAAAAGGGGGCGCGGAAAAAGGTCGAGTCTATAATATACACGTAAATATACACAGTTGTTGTCGAATAATATTATGTGTATATATGCCCAAATTCACTCATTTGTATATAATACATAGTTGTGCTGCCGAAATAAGTATATATATGTATATATGTATATATTACACAAATTCATTCACTATTATACATATATATACATCTAGTTGGTGAATCTGTAATATATATATATATGTATTTGAATCTTCGGGACAGTGGCTCCACAACGAGAAGAGTAGGTGAGGACTAAGATAGCGAAAGTGAGACGATCTTGCAATATGCGTTATTCGCGATCTACTTGAGTATCATCAGAAAATCGCCACCGATCATTGGCGATAGCATCCACAGCGACGCTGGAGTGAAAGGTGACGTAGTGGTGGTTCAGAGATAAAGAAAAGAAAAAGAGAGAGAGAGAGAGAGAAGAGAGAGAGAGAGAGAGAGAGAGAGACTTCTTGAACAGCCTATGGCCTGGGAGTTGGCTATCGGTCTTCCTCGTCCCTTCACCGAGCGAATCCACATTTCCTCGAACGAACTCTGAGATCGCCCTCGGCGTCATTGTAGACACCTCATTTTTTACACCCTTAAGACTTGGTGCCTCATGGTGAACACTCAATGATGAATTGTTATGTTGTACAATCGTTCAATTTCTTCAACAAAAGGCTTCGATTTTCCACCTTCAGAGCACAAACCTTGCATCTCTTTGAACTAAAATCTAATTTTTTCTAGCTGACCACTAGAGGTCTACTGGCCAAAAAGTGGCCAGCAGGCCAATTTTTATTGGGTCGCCGTCCTCTTCATGCATGTCTAGCAACCAGTAGATATTTGCTGCAACTGCCCCCAGGTGCATGTCTTGCACCAGCTGGCTCAATACAAATATTTTCGACAGAGGACATGTTTATCTATAAATAGATGACCATCCATCATGTTTTAGGTTAGAAAAATTTGCCAAAGACAAAAACTGCCCAACACTCTCCTTTATATCTTGCAATATGCATACACTATACATACACTTCCTAAAACAAAAAATTTGAGACATCTTGCTGAGATTATTAGTCAATATTTTAGCCTTTGAGGGTGATCACTTTGTGGTTTGTGAACCAAAGAACATCCTTGCTTCAAGAGGGTATAGCTTTTTGCCATCTTTTTCTCTTGTTACACTATTCTTTTATTCTCTTTTATATACACTGTTTGGATATTTCAAAGTGCTGAAAGTTGTGATTTAAAAGTTACCAGAGGTGGAGGGGTTAACCACCTTTCTTGAACCTTAATCCATAGCTTATATCCTTTTTTTTCATTTGTTTATTTACTTTTAGCTATGATTTTCAAAGTTTTCAAATGTTAAAACATGCTATTTCAAGGTCCAAAAAATGGAGAGGTTGGCCACCCTTCCGTAGGCTTGCTTCTAGCTTTTATTCTCTTCCATTTTTGCTTACTTTTTCTAGCTTTCCAAAATGATTTCAGCACTATTTTTTATAGCTTTTGGGGCTGTTTTAATTGATTATTTAGTTTATGCTGGTAGTACGCTATGCTTGTGGTGTTGTAAGTCCTCATAGATTTGGTGGTTTAGGCCATAAGACACCAATCTATTTGAGTTGATTAGCTTTCTTTACATAATTTAACGTGCTAAGATATTCATATTTGCGCATGACCCTTTGATAATCATCTCTGCAACCTTCGTCCTTTCTTTGCTTATTTTCTTTTTTGATTAAGATTGTCTAAACACTAGTTTGTTTGCTCAAGGCATGAGAAAGAGGCTTTCCATGCTAATGAATAATCCTTCGAAGTCGCCAACTTCTGTTGATTGCCTTTCTTTTAGGCTTTTTGGATTAAGTTGGATGCAATTATCACTTTTGGACAAAATGAATAAGGAATGGAAGGTAAATCCATGATAAGGGAAAGTTTTGTTGGTCTTTCATTTCTTTTATTGACTTTTGTCCTATCGGCTTCATAGTATCATCACGAACAAATTTGCGACGATTGATGATTTGTGAATCAATCTACTCATCCCTTATCATCCTTGATAGGAGAAGTAAAAGGATAAACTCTCCTGGAAACACTCTATTTTGCTTTATTTCAATTCTATGGGTAGCAGGGCAACCCAAAAATATGGCGGGTCGGCCACCTTCTATCGGCCGACCAACTTCCAAGGCCAGTGTCCACCTGTTGTATACGGTAGTTGGTATTTTTCTGTACGAAAACGAAAGCAGGACGTTAGTACGCAAAAATAGAATAATTTTCTGACAACAAAATAGCAATCAAATCTGACAACAAACAGAGAGGTTTCTGGGAGGATGTTCTTTATTTGTGTGTCAAGCTTGGCTCCTGTCTTTCGTTCCTTTAATTTAGTGCTTTAATATCTAGTTTGTATTGTAATTAATTAGTTGATTCATTCAGAATTTGTTAATAGCTAGTTAATTTAGTTATTCTTTTCAGTGATTATAAGCAGTTTTATAGTAAGACATATCTATTCAGACCCTCTTGTATGAATGGCACACGTTTATAATTATGTGTGTCTTCCAAACCCCTATTTCTTTCTCCTTTTTATTTACTTGCTACAATGATTGATGGTTGTATCATATTTGGTTTCATACATTACCATGTGTAAATATCCATTTTTGCATAGGTTTGGGCTTCGGTTTTATCACTCTAACTTTGTTGGTCTTTCCCAACTTATTTGAAAACGTGGGTGTTCGTTTGGTGGATGGGTGGAGCATTACTGTACTAGGTGGCAGAGTGATTTCTTAACTTTGATGCAATATTGCATGTAGTGTTAGTGTTGCCTTATCGAAGGCATGGATGTATCATTGTGAGACTAACGTGCTTATTTGATATACCTCTTGAATGCATTGGTGGTATGAAGGCTAATTCGCTTGAAATTTGGCGTGATTTTGATTAATGCATATATGTGCTGACTTTTTCAAGTAGCACATATTCAAAACTCTTTTTCAAACAAAAATATAAAATCAAAGCAATTACCAAAACGAGCTGACTTAGTCTACACTTGTGTGCCTCACATAGATAAGTTAGCATAATAATCAAAAGAAGGGCATATACTATACTAAAAATCATATTATGATTAGTAGAGGCCAATTCTTTGATTGGTAGGAGGGCGTGCCAATTCATGACCTTCCCTCTCATACTTAAGTTTCCCGAGCCGAGACACTTTGCGTTATGACGACAAGTGGCCTTTGGCACGAGTCAATGGTTTCCTAAAATTCCCCAAAAATATTAGGTAGTGACTCTGAAATTTGGCCCAATGCCAGTCCATTTTTTGGCATTTCTGGGATTGTAAATCGATTTTCCAAAGATTTGCCCAGATTTGGACTCTCATTTGGGTTTTTTTTTTTTTTTTTTTTTTTTGTAAAACAGATTCAAAACCAACGACCCGGGAGTCCAAACTGTTAGGGCTATCGTATCCAAAATGACTAAAACCCCTCCGACCCAGCACTAGAAAACCAGCTACAGTTTCTGACGACTCTACTGGGGAAATTAAAGATCTTGACTTAGACTCATGATGTAAATTTTATTTACAGGAACTATATTATTCTTTGCATTGCATTTTGCTATTGGTGCATTTAAAGTCACTTGTGTTTCCATCTACTATTCCTAGCAGCTGCTGGAGCTTGCTATAAAAATGCTTGCCAAAAGGCCTGGCCTGGTCGTGGGCTCTGCCTTGTTGGAAGCACAACCCTCGCGATATGGGTTACCATCATACTGTTTGATCCTCCTCTTCACTTTCTTGGTGTTAGGGTGTGAGAGATAATTAAGGTAATCTTGCCGACCAGCGTACCATTTTGACCAATCAACCCTAGCTACTATATTAGTAAAGCCATAGTGACTGTTCCAACATAGGACAAGATGTCACCCGTTAGGATGGCTCACCCGTATACAGGATTTTGTGAAACTAACTTGCTGAAGTAGTGAAACCCTTAGTTCATGTCAAAAATCCCAACGGCAGGGTAACCCTACCCTCCTCATAGGGGTGTTTTGGTTCTCTTTACCTGGGATGTGCTTTATATGAACTTACAAGAAGGCTCTGTATCAGTGTTACAGTTGGGTATCTATTTGGGACAGAATTCAGTGGGGAGTACATCCTACAGCTTTGATCATATATGTTCTATTGAAATCTTAAGGTTGAGGTGCTGTCGATTTCTGATTTTGTTTCTCTGTTCTTTATTTCCTTGTGCTACGTAGCTTTAAAAACATAGCTTCAGAAAGTACTGATATCCCCAAGTACTCTGGACCCGTGTGTGTGGAAAAACTTTGTAAGGTCGGAGATCCTGTTCGGCGGACAACCATGCTTTGCCCACTGCTCACCAGTTGCAAACGGCGAAGAAGTGTTAGCCAAAAGTTCACTAGTGCAGTTCTTTTAGCAATCACTCCTCAGTCTCACCTACATTCAGTTCGCCTCAAGCAGCAACCATCTACTCCCAGAAAAAAGGGCTCAGTATCGCCATCTAATTTGGGAAAGAAATTACTACTCCATCGCAGCAGTCATTCAACTCACTCGTAACACGATGTGACCCGTTAAGTTGAGGTCACAATAAACTACAACTAACAACAACAACCGTAGCCAGCTACGACTTTCTGACCTTCGCATTACACCTAATGTCACTATCCTCATACCTGTACCTCTGCAAGTTGCTACAACTCAGGCACCCACAAACTGAGGGTGTTTTAGGTTTTTTCCGTCTAAGCAGATCCCATCCATCACAAATGGTCTAAGCCTGTCTCCTGCTCACCCCCAATTTATCAGACTGAAGGCACCTTTTGAGTTTCAGGCTAACTCGACCGCGCTCAAAATCAACAAACTGGAAAAAACTAATTCAAAAAGCACAGAGGGTTAACTCCATTCTAGATAGTGGGAGGATGGGTATATCGAATAATTAGTTACTTTGCTGAAGCCGGTTCAAAATGTCGCATATGGACCGCTTCGGACGGTGCCGCGAGACCTAATTGTAAATCTATGGGCTATTTTCTTATATCCTACGACCAATGGATTTGACCAGATCTGCAAGAAGTTATCACTCTTCAGCCAAAACCATGCCAGGAATAGCTGCCATCTAGTACGCTAAGTTGGAGGGATTCTGTGAAGACAGAAATTGAGAGGAATTGGTCGGGATCTTTCATTGCTCAATGCTCCTACAACACACAGATCGAGGGTCGCAAACTCGTATTTAATTGCAACAATTAGAGGTTTCTCCGATTTGTAACTTAGTATGCAAGGTCAAAGCTGTCAATGATGACCAACTCAACCCTTAGAGAAGACCAAATCTAGAATGCGGTTGTTCGGAACCTTTCATTGGTAAGCTTATTATAGGAAAATGATCGTTCTCCCCTTATTACCTTTAAGGAACTTTATTGAAATGGAGGTTCAAATCGAAAGAGTAATGAAGCAGAGATCATTTCACTGATGACAAGGATAAGCCAGCCAAGAGGCCTTTTTGTCTGTTAGTTCCAATGCTGTCGAAGGTTAGCACAACTATCTGAGGCCGTTCAGAAGTGAGTGTTGTACTATAACCAAAACTGTCGATTCCCTTTGCCAACACGGGCTATAAACTTCCAACCCTCTCGCACCCTCCGGGCAGAAACTTTTTAACCAGCTCTACATGACTCTATCTCGAGCCATCCAGTGTTAATAAAAAAGGGCATCTAAAACCCCAAGAACTTTCGACCACTTCCAAACCCTCTTCCCCCAATGCACGAATCCCACCAAATATTGTGCTTTCCATCAACAACATGGCCATGAAACAAGACCGATGCTTTTGCCTACGTCATGAGATTCAAAATCTTATCGACAACCAAAGAA
>NW_021025067.1:1099552-1125356 GCF_004153795.1 Camellia sinensis | reverse complement strand
AGGCAAAATGACATGCAAACATGGCATGCACACAAAGACCAACACTTAGGGCATATAGAAACAACTCTCAAGCACACTTAAGAAGTGCAAACATGGACAAATGGCATGCATTATAAGCTCTGAATAGTCATGTTAGGAGAAGGTGCCAAACCAATCTATCAATGCAACTAGGCATGCCACCAAGCCCAAGACTTAACCATGGCCATATGACATATGAAGCAAAAACCAAAATGACTAAAACAGTCCTAAATCATGCAAAAGTAAGCCCAAAACCTCTTAGATGGCATCTAAATGATCTAATCCTAGAGGACATACACAATGGCACAAACATGGAGCAAGAACACCAACCTTTTAAAGCATGAAAGGGGCATCAAATGCAAGCATATGAGCATATCATGAGGAGCTGAAATGACATGACAAGGTGGTTCTAAACCACTGAATGATGCAAGGATGCATGCTAGAGGGGTCAATGTTAAGGCATACAAGAGAGGTTACATGGTAGCTATACAAAGCAAAGCATGACAACCCAAATGATCAAAACACGACCTTAGCAATGCTAAAACAAGCCTGAAAGATTCACAAAGCTAAGCCAAAAACATGCTAGAAACAAGGCTCAAAGCACAAGGCATGTTAAGGCAATTCATGGCATTACAAGACATGTATGCTAAGAAAGCATGGTGTACTAACCAACTCACAACATGCTATATCATGGCAAGATAAGCATAAAAAATAGTTAAGGCATGGTCAACATAGCCTTAACAAGGTGCTCTCTAATGAGGCTTAAATGGCCATTATTGAAACAACAAGGAGAGGGGTGGCCCCTCTCTTCTTAGGACTCAAGCACCATCCTCCTCACCACTGAAAATCTTAGGGATTCAGTGTGAGGAAGGCCCAACACAAGTGGTCCCGGAGCTCAACCAAAATGGCAAAAAATGGGGCAAACAATGCCCTAAGAGGGTCAAACAACCCACAGCTTAAAACACTCTTAAAACAACTATTTAGACCAGGAAAAAAACAAGACTTTTTTATGTTATCACACAAGGTCTAAAAATAGTTTCAAGATAGGTGAAAAGCTATGCAAAAATGGAAAAAAAGGGTAAGATTGTTACCCTTGTAGACCCTCTTCAAGAATGATTGCTCAGCAGCTTCTTCAAGCTCAAAACCACCCAAAAACACCAAGAAATCTTGTCGCCGTAGCAACCAAGAGAAGGTGTAGGACTAGGGTTGTGTGCAATAGTAAGAGTAAACACACAACAAGGCAAGAGAGAGAGATATATAGAGATGGAATAGATACAAACTCAAACCCTAATCTCAGAGCTCCTCTGAATTTTTTTGTAACCCTAAGGAGAGGAGAAGAGGCTCCTCTTATATGACAATCCTCTTGTAAAGCTTTCCAACAAGCTTTGTCAAGAGGGAGATCCCTCTAACAGGCTCCCTGTGCACGTCTGAGTGTCGTTTCTTTTTGTTTTATCTCGATTCTTGTTTTGAGTCGTTTCGAGTGTTACTCGATGTGTCTAGGTTGTGTGCCTTTTATTTCCTTGTTGAGTCGTTTTGCTGTGTTCAGTCATAGGCTCAATACTTGGTCGAAAGCTCATCTCTGAATTTCAAAAAATAAAATCGTTTTGTGATCAGAGTGCCTTGCCATTCTCCACATTTGTGCAAAACAAAATTTGTTCTTGATCCAATCCTAGAGGCATACATAATGGCACAAACATGGAGCAAGAAACACCAACCTTTTAAAGCATGAAAGGGGCATCAAATGCAAGCATACGAGCATATCATGAAGACTGAAATGACATGACAAGTGGTTCCAAACCACTGAAATGATGCAAGGATGGCATGCTAGAGGGGTCAATGTTTAAGGCATACAAGAGAGGTTACATGGTAGCTATACAAAGCAAAGCATGGACAACCCAAATGACCAAAACAGACCTTTAGCATGCTAAAACAAGCCTGAAAGATTCACAAAGCTAAGCCAAAAACATGCTAGAAACAAGGCTCAAAGCACAAGGCATGTTAAGGCAATTCATGGCATTACAAGACATGTATGCTAAGAAAGCATGGTGTACCTAAACCAACTCACAACAATGCTATATCATGGCAAGATAAGCATAAAAAATAGTTAAGGCATGGTCAACATACACTTAAACAAGGTGCTCTCTAATGAGGCTTAAATGGCCATTATTGAAGACAACAAGGAGAGGGGGTGGCCCTCTCCTTCTTAGGAGCTCAAGGCACCATCCTCACCACTGAAATCTTAAGGGATTTCAGTGGTGAGGAGGCCCAAACAAAGTGGTCCCGGAGCTCAACCAAAATGGCAAAAAATGGGGCCAAACAAGCCCTAAGAGGGGTCAAACAACCCCAAAGCTTAAAACACTCTTAAACAACTATTTAGACCAGGAAAAAACAAGACTTTTATATGTTATACACAAAGTCTAAAAATAGTTTCAAGATAGGTGAAAAAGCTATGCAAAAATGGGAAAAAAAGGGGTAAGATTGTTACCCTTGTAGACCCTCTTCAAGAATGATGCTCCAGCAGCTTCTTCAAGCTCAAAACCACCCAAAAACACCAAGAACATCCTTTTGGTCCCGTAGCAACCAAGAGAAGGTGTAGGACTAGGTGTTTGTGTGCAATAGTAAGAGTAAACACACACACAAGGCAAAGAGAGAGAGATATATAGAGATGGAATAGATACAAACTCAAACCCTAATCTCAGAGCTCCTCTGAAATTTTTTTGTAACCCTAATGGAGGGAGAAGAGGCTCCCTCTTATAGACAATCCCTCTTGTAAAGCTTTCCAAACAAGCTAGTCAAGAGGGAGATCCCTCTATACACGTGTATGGAGGGGAGCAAAGTATATGCCAGCTAGCATAGCTGGTATAAAAATATCTGCAAAAGTAAATGAACAGTGGTCGGCCAGCCAAAAACGCAATTTGACCAAAATATATGGCCGGTCGACCATCTAGAGTGCCGGTCGGCCAAACATTTGGCCGATGGAAACAAAACACAGCCGGTGGCCTCAATCCATGGCCGGTGGAGTGTGGGGATGGCCAACAAGCCATTTCCTGCCCTCCAAAGCAAAAACACAAGTGTTTGGTGCAAAACCAAACACAAAACAGTCAAGTCGAGAGATCCTGAGGCAAGAAGGCCAGTAGATGTTTGTACTGATGGGCATCAATTTCGCACTCTTGAAGCAGCAAAATAAGGCATTGTTCTACTTGATAGCGATGGACAACTTCCTTTGTTCCTAGCTGCCACAACGCATATTGGTGTCCTAGGACCCAATGCAATGCTATAGTGTTATGATTAATATCTATGTCGAGATACCTTGCAAGTATACAAGTCTTTTGCAAGGACTAGAAAAGTTCGTCTCCAAAGTTAGTTATGAGCCAGAGTGCAGTGATATGGCATGTAGTAATAATAGCCAACTCAAAGCAACAACTGAGGTAGCTGCTGTAGCTAATGGGGTGATCGTTGTTGTTGGACTCAGTCAATCATTTGAGACAGAAATGCTAGACCGATTCAATCCAACATCACTAGGGTACCAAGAATTGCTAGTATTTGAAGTTGCCAAGGCAGCTAGGGGGCCATTAGTTCTTGTTGTTATGTCAAGTGGTCTTGTTGATCTTTCATTTGCTAATGACACCAAGGTTGGAGGGATCTTGGGGGTGGGCTATCCTGGACAAGCTGGAGGCAATGCCATTGCCCAAGTAATTTTTGGAAAATTCAATCCAGGTTCATCATCATTCTCACCCACACAGTCAGCTACATATATATTTCTATATATCATAATCCTATAGTAAAACTTTGTTTCTATTGTCAGGTGGGAGGTCCCCTTTTAGTTGGTATCCCCGAAGTTATGTAAATCAAGTGCCCATGATAGACATGAACTTAAGGGAAGATTCCCCAAGAAACTCTCCAAGTAGAACTTATCAGTTCTACTCAAACAAATTGATGTACAACTTTGATCATGGACTCAGCTACTTAGTTTTTTCAAAGTTCATCATGTTTGCCCCATCCACTGTGCTTGTGAGGCCTCGGGACAACACAAATGTGATAGTTTCATTCAACTCCATCGACATTTCTGCATTGGAGTGCCATAATTTATACTTGGACATAGTGATTTGATTAAAAAATGATGGGCCAAATTATGGAACTTATATTGTAATGGTCTTTTGGGAGCCACCAAATACACAAGGGATGCTAACTAGGACACCTAAAATGCAACTAGTGGCATTTGAAAGAATCCAAGTGAACATAGACGAGATTGAGAAAATGACTATGAAATTGGATATATGCAAACAACTAAGCATTGTGGTTTGGATTGGATTGGGATATGGAGGGTGATACTTAGGCAGCATCATTTCTTGGTTGGTTCTTCCCACGAACAACAAGCAATGCATCAGTTTATGATTGGTAGTGATACGAAGCTTTCAGCCTCATCTTCATCTTTGGGAAGGAAATGCTTTATCTCTTATATGTGCCATCAAAAAATCATTACTGTAACAATATATGTGGTTACATATAGTGTAATGGGTTAAACTACGTATATATACACTATACACAGTACACAAACATATATATACACAGATCTATATGTATACCCTAACATATGTTACAAAGTGTTTTCAATTTCTATACATATATACCCTAATATATATGTATATATACACAAATTCACTCACTAATATATTCACTTACATATAAGCAGTTGGTGTCGGAATAATATTTATATGTATATATACACAAATTCATTTACTGACATATACGTATATAGACACATAGTTGGTGGATCTAATATATGCGTATATATTCAAATCTTCGAGACGGTTGCTCCAACAAGAGAGAGTGGTTGGGGAGTGAGATAGCCGAAGTGAGACGATCTAGGATATGGATGTTCACGAATTCATATCTATATCATCAAAAAATCGCCCATAAAGCATCATCAGATCTACTTGAATATCATCAGAATATCATTAGAGTTATTACTGCATATGTCAAATAGTGCATTCATTAGAGTTATTTCAATTTGGTGAAGGAAGAAGAGAGATTTCTAGTTAATGGACAATGTAGAGTTAGTTATATATTTTTAAAAATCATTGTTAGAGAAAGGCTGTAATATATATCCTACAAGAAAGAATACTTTTTGTAATTTTACTATATTCATTCCTGATAAAATTAAAATGATTCATAACTTTTCTGAAACATACATTTTGCGTTTGAGTAGGTTAGCTTGAAATTTTTTCATTCCTCTTGAAGTACAAGCTTTCACTTGGTTAGTTATTCAGGAAAAGGATCACCACTCGTGATCTTTTAATTAGAAGACATTGTCTTTCATGGAGATCTTCATATAGATGTTTTTGTGATTCAATCATGGAGGATGCCTCCCATGTTTATTTCGTTGGTTTTCTTTTTTTTGTTACATTATGGAGTCTGTGGTTAGCTATACTAATGTGATATTCAACAAAGATGTCTCGGATCAAAGAACATTGCATATGTGATTCTGGTATGTATTATTTGTTAGGTAAGGTCATTTTAGAGGGCTAAAGGAGTATTTGGTCAACGATTTCATATCTTGCATTGAAGAGGCGAAATAATAAAAGATGTGATTAGGGAGTTTCGTTCTTAGTTTGTAATTCCGGTCGTTTTCATTGGTAGAGATTTACATTATTGCTTTAAGGTGTTTTTGCATTTTCGGGGTGATGTAATGTAATCATGGAAAATACCAGTGTTTTACAATACTATATCACCACTGTAAATCCATACCTCTATTTAATGGCCCCCCTCCCTCAAAAGTTTAGTTTTAGAGTAATGCTAGAGACCCCAAATATTCTACCAAAAGTTTTACCAAATGTCTCACATGGGTGTGGGACCCACACAATGTGGGTCCCATGAGGGTCCCACACCCATGTAAGACATTTGGTAAAACTTTTGGTAGAATTTTTGGGGCCTCTAGCATTTTTGCTAGTTTATCCCTAGGCACAACACAGCACAGCACAGTACAGCATAGCACAACTCAACTTGTGTTTGATCATTTATTTTCACTACCTAACTACATTATTTTGCATGGATTTCAATTGCATTTTGAATCATGAAAAAGGTCACATCATGATTTTGGTTTTGTTCTTGTCAAATAGGGCACTACTAATTACCTTTTTGCTGTGACACAGATATATTGTATCAGACTGTAATTCCGTTAAAGTATATTATGACGATATCCATTATGCCACATAGCCTAAGGAAGTAGAAGCCCTTGCATTGAATGCATGCTTAAACATGAATTGTGGGCGCCATTTGGGAAAGTACACAAAATGTGCAATCAGATTGAACATGGTCAAAGAATTTATTGTTGACCAAGCTTTGCTATCCAATTTTATGGTCCTCATGCAGCTTGGATTTTTTGATGGTGAACAGACTTCACTTCCATTTGAGAAATTAAGGCCAATGAATGTTTGTACAGATGAGCATCAATTTCTCACTCTTGAAGCAGCAAAATAGGGCATTGTTCTACTTGAAAACAATGGACAACTTCCTTTGTCCCCAACTACCACAAAGCATATTACTGTCCTAGAACCCAATGTAAATGCTACAGTGTTATGATTAGTATCTACGCCAGGATACCATTCAAATATACAAGTCCTTTTCAAGGACTAGAAAAGTTTGTCTCCAAAGTTAGTTATGAACTAGGGTGCAGTGATGTGGCATGTAGTAACAATAACCAACTCAAAGCAACAACTGAGGTAGTAGCTGTAGCTAATGCAGTGATCGTAGTTGTTGGACTTAGTCAATCATTTGAGGCAGAGATGATAGACCGGTTGAACCTAACATTGCCAGGGTACCAAGAATTGCTAGTGATTGAAGCGACCAAGGCGGCTAAGGGGCCATTAGTTCTTGTTCTGTCTAGTGGTCTTGTTGATCTTTCGTTTGCTAATAATACCAAGGTTGGAGAGATCTTGTGGGTGAGTTATCCTAGACAAGCTGGAGACGACGCCACTGCCCAAGTAATTTTTGAAAAATTCAATATAGGGTCATCATCACTCTCACCTATGTGGTCAGCTACATATATATTTCTATATATCATAATCCTATAGTAATACTTTGTTTCTATTGTTAGGTGGGAGGTCCCTTTTTAGTTGGTATCCCCAAAGTTATGTTGATCAAGTACCCATGACAGACATGAACTTAAGGGAAGATTCCACAAGAAATTATCTAGGTAGAACTTATCGATTCTACTCAAGAAAATTTATGTACGAATTTGGTCATTGACTCAGCTACTTAGTTTTTTCAAAGTTCATCATGTTTGTCCCCTCCACTGTGCTTGTGAGGCCTAGGGACAACACAAATGTGATAGTCTCATTCAACTCCATCGACATTTCTAGTTTCGAATGCCATAACTTATACTTGGACGTGGTGATTGGATTAAGAAATTATGGGCCAAAGGATGGAACTCGTGTTGTACTGGTATTCTGGGAGGCAGCAAATGCACATAAGAAGTTGATTGGGACACCTAAAAGGCAACTAGTGGCATTTGAAAGAATCCAACTGAACATTGAGGAGACTGAGAAAATGACTGCGAAATTGGATATATGCAAACAACTAAGCATTGTGGATTGGATTGGATTGGGATAATGAGGCTAATACTTAGGTAATATCACCTTTTGGTTGGTTGTTCCCACGAACAACAAGCAATGCATCAGTTTATGATTAGTAGTGATGCGAAGCTTTCAACCTCATCTTCATCTTTGGAAATGAAGTGCTTTGTCTTTCATATGTGTCATCTAAAAATAACTACTATAATAATATATGTGGTTACATATAGTGCAATGGGTTGAACTACGTATATATACACTATACACAGTACACATAGATATATATATATATATACACAGATCTATTTATATATATCCTAACATATATTATAATGTGTTTTCAATTTGTATATATATACCCTAATATATATGTATATACATACAAATTAACTCACTGATATATACACGTATATATACACTGTTGGTGCCGAAATATATATACACAAATTTACTCACTGATATATACACTTACACACAGTTGGTGCCGGAATAATATATATATATATATACACACAGATTCATTCATTAATATATAATATAGACACATGGTGGATCTGATATATACGTATATATTCTGATCTTCGGGAGGGCGTCTCCGACAAGAGAGAGTGGGTGAGGAGTGAGATAGTTGGAGTGAGGTGATCTAGGATATGGATTTTCGCGATTTCATATCTACTTGAGTATCATCAGAAAATCGCCCATAAAGCATCATCAGATCTACTTGAGTTTCATCAGAATATCATTAGAGTTATTACTACATATGTTAAACAGTGCATTCATTAGAGTTATTTCAGTTTGGTGAAGGTGGAAGAGAGTTTGATGAAGAGGCATGTGCAAAGACTGGTGTGGAGGATGGAGAGTGGGTTAAGGTGGCAAGTAATAACAAGGAGATTCTACAAAGGATTGATAATAAATATGGTGAGGGAATTGATGGTTGTGACAACTGGGTTTTAGTCCCAAGCATAAATGATCGGGGTAAGAGTATCGAAAACCCAAAAGGCGAAGGCAAGGATAGGGCTATAGATTGCATACTTGTTGTGAATACGAGAACACACACACACACACACACACACACACACACACACAGAGAGAGAGAGAGAGTTAGTAGGGTTGACAATGTTAAAGATAATATTTTTACTCCACGGTTTGTCAAAAGTCTGAATGGGCAAGATGAGAGGAGGCCTGGTATAAACTTAGAAGTAGTGCTAGAAGGGCCCCAAATGGGGGATATACATAATAGGCTAAACAATGTAAGTAATACTTGTTCAGCTCAAGTCCAAGGAGTTAAGAAAAGGCATAACCCAACTCATGGATGACTGCAAAAGTCGAGTCCGAGCTGTAGCGAGGTCCCCTCTTTACTCCTTCGTTTCAATTTTCTTCCTTTGCATTAGGATCCATATGCTCCTCACTTTTACTGTGGATGTTGTCTCTAATTTTTTCTTCCTACCTGTTGTTGGCCATCTATTCTTCTTAAGTTTCCACAGACGGCGCCAAATTATGGGTGTTGATTTTTGACCACACAATCAAAAGGAAAACTCAGCTGGAGAGTACTAGTAGAGTAGATTAAGCCTAACAACCTATAACAAAAAGATGAGAATACCGCAGTGGTTCGCCACCCAGGGACACTCCGACAATCAAGTTAGTAATCTCTCAAAGATATCAAATAGTACTCAAAACTCACAAGAAATAACTTACCCCAGACCCACGAGGGTGCTTTGCCTTTCTAACCAGCAGTGACCTGATCCGTTTAGAAGCCTCACTTCAGTGGACCTAGGCTCAATGCTCATCTCGGACTCTCAGCTAGATAGGGATAAACTCTCTAAAAGCTTTATCCTTATCCAAACTAGAACCCTCTTTTGTCTAGGATTCCTAGTGACGCGAAGCTTTCAACCTCATCTTCATCTATGGGAAGGAAGTGCTTTATCTCTTATATATGCCATCTAAAAATCATCACTGTAATAATATATATGGTTACATATAGTGTAATGGGTTGAACTACGTATATATATATTCTATACACAGTACACAAATATATATACATACACAGATCTATTTATATATATACCCTAACATATATTACAAAGTGTTTTCAATTTGTATATATATACCCTAATATATATTAAAAAGTGCCTTCAATTTGTAAATATATACCCTGACATACATTACAAAGTGTTTTCAATTTGTATATATATCCCCTAATATGTATTATATATATAAAAATACACTCACTGATATATATACGTAAATATACACAGTTGGTGCTGGAATAATATATATGTGTATATATACAAATTCATTCACAAATATATACATATATATACACATAGTTGGTGGATCTAATATATACGTATATATTTGAATCTTCGGGACAACGGCTCCAGTGAGAGAGAGTGGGTGAGGACTGAGCTAGCCGAAGTGAGACGATTTGGGATATGACTGTTCGCGATTTCAGATCTACTTGAGTATCATCAGAAAATCGCCACCGATCATCGGTGACACTGGAGTGAAAGGCGACAATAGTGGTGGTTCAAAGATGAAGATGAAGATGAAGAAGAAAATGAAGAGAGGAGAGAGAGAGAGAGAGAGAGAGAGACTTCTCAAACATCCTTATGGCGGTGGCCGTGGCGGTTTGGTGGCCAGTCTTCCTTGTCCCTTCACCAGATTGAATCCAGCATTTCCTCTCACGAACTCCGAGATTGCCCTCCAACGTCATTGATGGATCCTAGTGAGATGGTAACGGCGGAGTGGACTATGACGATGTGGCTTCAAACGGTGGGACTTGAGAGAGAGAGAGAGATATGAGGAAAGGAGATATGAGAGATCTGAGATATGAGGAGAGGATAGAGAGAGATATGGAAACAAGATATAAATAAATAAATATTTAAAAGATTTATCAATTTTACATAATTTTATCTTTAGTAAGTAGAAATAAATTTTAAAAATTCAAAAATATTTTTTTGACATTTATTTTTGTCGAATTAATTTATATTTTATTAAATTGACGATTTTATTCTTGAAATTAAGTAATAGTATCTTCAATTGTCTTTATTTGGGACAAAGTTCAAAATTTACGATCAAATGTATCACAGTTGAAAAGTCATGAACTAAAATAACACAACTCTCAAATTATAGAGACTGTTAGTGTAATTCGCCCTATAAAAAATATTTTATCACATTATTATTCTAAGGGAATGTTTGGAGTGTCCTAAATAAATGCACTTTTTATCTTTTTGGACTAAAAAATTGAGAAAAAAAATAGATATTTGGATTAATTTTTTGACTTTTTATGAAAAAAATGTGTATTAAAAAATTGTATAAATTAGTGTGTAGGAGAAAATTAGAATTGGGAGTTGTACAGCCGCAATTTTTGACTTTTGATGAATAGTGATAACTTTTTGAATAACCTTTTGACTTTTTAACTTTTTTTTTAAGTTGTCAAACTTGACCTACGTCCAACTAATAAATAAAGGATAAAAACAAGCAAAGAGTTCTTTGATTTTGAGATAGAAAAGAGAGTTCATAGATGTTCAATGTGTGGTTTGCCGCCGCCGCCGCCCGGGTGGGGGCTCAAGCTAACAGTAATGTTCAACTGAGCAGGAGCGCCATGGCCCTCCGCTGTCTCTTCCGTGCCTCAAATATGATTGAGCATGTACAGTAAAAATAAAAAATAAAAAAAATAAAAAGCAAAAGGCAGAATCGAAATGACAAGTGAGGAGAACAAACCCATCAAGACCCCATTGGTCCTGATTATGCCATTATGCTCTGTTTAGTTAGGAAATTTAGGAAGGAATTTAGAAAGAGAAATAGAAAAGTTATGTAAAATGTGAATAAATCATGTCTATATTTTACATAATTTTACATAATTTTTTTTTTTTTTTTTTCAAATTTCTCCCTAAATCTCTCAACCAAACACAGCATTAAAAAGGTTCGGATCAGCACAAATGGCGACTCCATTGACGCGGTTATAAGAACTGGTAATGCTGGTGACGTGGCCCTCCTCTAAGTAGCTGTTGAAAGGTAGCTGATACGTGTCCTCCATGTCTTGCAATGTTACATGCGATAAACCAAACTACTAAGGTAGCGTTGGGTAATATTTACCCTTTTCTTTTTTAATAAAAATTTTATAAATTAATTTTTATTTATTTAAAAAGAAAAACATAAACTAAAAAAACATTTGGTTTAAAAAAAAATGTTTGAAAAATTTTTAAAAAATATATTTGTTCATGCATAAAATATTTATATTTATTTTTTATTAAAAAATATTTGGAAGTTCTAAATTATGAGCTCTAAATGAGCTCTAAGGGATAGCGGCCCCCGTTTATGAAGTTTTTTTTTTTTTATATATTTTAATTTCACCTCATTAAGCTGACTTAAATTAGAGGATAAATCATTATTGGTTTTTTTATTATTTTGTACTAATAGAATTATACAAATTATAATTGAAAAAAAAATTATTTGAAAAAAAAATTTGTTAGTCAAATTTTTAAATTTCTGTTTAAAAACAAACGTAAGTTCATTTTTTGTTTTTTCTTTAAATTTACAAATTGAAACAACTATTTTTTTTATGATAATTTTAAAAAAAGTTATAAATATAAATTAAAAATTAAAAACAGCAACATGCCCTAAATGTCTCCTTAAGAAAAAATGTTTCGTTGTTGCAACTAACCACTAAGAGTATCTCCAACAGTGAATTTCTTTTTTCACCAAATTTGAATAAAAAATGACTCATTTTCTCAATTTAATATCAGTTGCTCCAATGGTTCATTTTCATCAAATCTACTCTGGGGACAACCGGTTGGTCGACCGGCAAGAGAAAAAATTTTTATTTTTATTTTTTTGAATTGTTTGAACCAATAAATTTGAACTGTTTGAACCTTTTAGTGGTCGACCGATAAGGCAATTTTTTTTTTTGAATTATTTGAACCCATATATTTGAACTGTTTGAACCTTTTAGTGGTCGACCGGCTGGTTGACCGGTTCCTCCCTCCAACGGTCACACACAGTGATTTGCTGAAATCTGTATTCTGTCCTCACTTTGATGATTTGTTTGATGAATTCTCAATTTGATACCAGTTTGGTGAGCATGAAAAAGTGTTTTTTTCAACAAATTTTAAATTTGATGTCAGGTTTGATGAAGCGTTGGAGATGGGTTAACAAAAAAATGTTTTGGTTACGCCTTGGCATCGAAGTGGAATCTGTCCACTATCATATGCGGTGTAGTGCTGCTTACAACAGGCCACCACTTTCAGCCTTACGACACTGAAGTTTCCATCTTGGCTAACCTCCAGGAGTCCTCGCGCATAGTTTACAGCATATTCTACAAATACAAAAGGGTCCTCACCAGCAGTCTCTCGTTCCCGACCCCACCTTGGATCTCGAAACACGTTGACGTAGACACATTGTGTATGGCTCTAGCCTCGGTTGACATCACCCTGCCCATCTCGAGCCAGAGTGACCTATTGAAACTAGCGGCCAAGAGAATGACTGCTGGAAAGCTAGGGGCATCGGGCATGGTGGCATTGAAGTTGACGCCCAGCCCCATTCTTGCCACTCTGTTCAGAGCCTCGGACC
Organism: Camellia sinensis; assembly: GCF_004153795.1. NCBI lineage: Eukaryota > Viridiplantae > Streptophyta > Magnoliopsida > Ericales > Theaceae > Camellia > Camellia sinensis. The sequence goes on along the minus strand of NW_021025067.1, from coordinate 1,112,196 downwards.
ACCATTGGTATGGTAGTAGCCCAAGCCGAGGGACCCCAGTGGCATCGTTGATCAATTGTTGGACCTTTTCTTCAATGGCCATCCTAGAAACCAGTATTTTTTTAAATTTAGCCATTCATATTTAAGTTTTTCTTAATTTATGTCTAAAATTAATTTATGTTTAAAATTATATAAAAAATGATATATTAATAGTCACGCATCATATAAATATTTTATTATATATAATTCATTATACACACTTGCCAAACATCACCTATACAAATGCAAACCTCAATATAATATATTTTTTATGTTATATGATATTTTTTTGTTTAATTTTGAATAAAAATTAATTTTAAGAGTAAAATGAAAAAAAAAAATTGAAACAAAATGGCCCAAAATGGAAATAAACAAACCCAAAGTGAGAAAAACACCAAACATAAAAGGGGCAAAATGATAATTTACCATAAATATATATATATATATATATATATATATGCATGAAAATATATTGAATGAGCAAAATTTTGAAATCTCATAATTTAAACTAAACTAAAACCAAACCAAACCAAATAGTAGCATTAAGTATATTAACCAAACAGTACTACATACACACTCAGCAATGTAACTAATTTCTTCAAAAAAAATAAAAAAAAAAATTACTCAGGAACGTAGGAAATGAAAAGAGTTGATGAAAAATGCATTACTTACTCTGTCGCCTTCTACCATCCGCCGTGGTGGTTAGAGATATAATCGGTTCGGGACGGTTGGTATTTGGATGAAATTTTATACCGAATCGATAATGTCGGTTTTATTATATTGAAAATCAATACAAACCAAAGTTTTTTATCAAACCGCACCAAATCACACCGATTCAAACGGTTCAGTTCAATACGGTTTAATCGGTTTAAATACTTTCAAAATTAAATCATTTCTTAAATTTGAAATATAATAAATAATTTATATAAAAATATTAAATTAGCCGTTTGTACACAATTTTAACCATATTTAATCTAACCATTCACAAATATACAAATAAAAAAATTAATAAATACAAACTCTTGAAGCTTTTACTGGATTAGAATTGAAAACAAAATATAGGCACCGTTTGGGAAGGTGGGTTGGAGGCTTTTTTAGCTATTTTAGCCACAAAAAACAAAATAGGCTATTTTAGCCATAACAAACAAAACATCACATCCAACCCATAATCATTACATTCTTCTCTCACAAAAAAACTCAAAAAAGCCAAAAAGCCAAAAAGCCCTTCCCAAACCAAGCTTTTAAGCCCAGGCTAAAATAGCCAAAAAAGCCAAAAAGCCAAAAAGCCAACCCACTTCCCAAACGAAGGCATAATCTCAGAACCAAAGTCTTAGACATCAAAACAAACCCAAAACTTAAAACAATCATCCCATAAGTCTAAACCACAAGTCTATCAAATAGAGTAAAAATATTCATTATATATTTAATATATATTATATGTAAATATATTCGGTCGGTTTCGGTGCAAATCGGTGTATAGTGTATCAAAACCGGCACCGAATCGAAAATTGAAAAAAATTAATTTTCAAAATCAATCAGACCGATTCAGATTAAAAAATCGACCAAATATGACCGATTCGATCGGTTTAATCGATTTTTTCGATTTTCCTTATATTCCTATTGGTGGCAGTGGCGGAGACGGCAGCGCGTGGAAGAAACACACCAGTTCCGCCGTACTCTCTCACAAAACCGCCGCCGCCGCGCATGCCAAGCACGGTTCTCTGCCGGTTTTCCAACACCCGGTTCTGCAAAAGCCGCTTCTGTTCTCTCTGCAAAACCCTAGCCCTTGTTTCCATAAAGCTCTCAACCTGCCAAACAAAAAATACCACCCATCAGCATTAACAAAAGCTGAAAACGCACAAACCATGAAAGAGACAAACCCAGTACTACAAACAAAACAAAACAAAACAAAGAAAAAAAAAGACAGTGGTTTTTACCTGAGGTTGTACAAGGTTTATAATCTGATGTGGGTAATAAACGGGTCTAGAACCCACCCACAGGTTCAACCCATGAAAACCAAGTCCATTACCAACCCCAAAACCTCCATCGATGGTAAGATACCCGGTCGGCAAAGAACCCATCGAATCGTACCGAACCGGTCCGAACCGCTAAAAACACACAAAAAACGAAAATCAGACCGCCATGAAAAAAGCTTAAAAACACGACAGAGAGAGATGGGTACCTGGGTTTGGTTTCGGTGACGATCAAGGAAGGCCAAGGCAGCGAAGCGACGAGCGAGGTCGGAGGGGTAGTATGGTCTGGTAAATTTGGAAGGGATTTCCTCGAGAGGGAAGATATCAGAAGGAAGCCATAGCTCTCCATCGTCCAAATTTGGAGGAAAGTCCGCCATTTCTAGAGAGAGAAAGAAGTGAGTGAGAGTAGTGTAGTATTTGATTTTGGAGAGAGAAACAAGGGGGGAATTTCAAGGGTCCAAAGCGGGATGTTGTTTAGAGAGAGAGAGAGAGAGAGAGAGGGGGGAATTTCAAGGGTCCAAAGCGGGATGTTGTTGAGAGAGAGAGAGCGAGAGAGAGAGAGAATGGTAGAGAGAGAAAGATGAGGTGTTTGATATCAAAATGACGTTACGAGTTTTCTCTCGCTATAGGTAAATTACACTTTCTACCCTTGATATTTGATATTTTTATTTTGGCCTTTAATTTTTTTTTTTTTTACTTTAACTTTATATATTTTTAAAAAATAATTTTTTTTACAAATAATTTTTTTTTTAAATTAGAAAGAAAATATCAAGTTAATTGTTACCTAACATATTAAAAAAAATTATGTTTGAGTTTGAGTTTGTGTCAAATAATAAAATATTTTTATATTACCTAATTGTCAATATATTATTTTCTGTCTAATTTTAAAGGGATATTTTTTCGTAAATCTCTTTTCACCTATTTATATTTCATTTGGTCCACATTATAATTTTATATTCCAATAAGTCTTATAAGTGACATAGTTACCAAAATATCCCTAATAATATTCATATTTATAGTGTGAATATTCCGTAATGTGAATGTTCGCACCGTCAATGTGAATGTTCACATCATCAATGTAAATGTTAACATATCAATGTGAATGTTCACACTATCAGTGTAAACATTTACACATCAATGTGAATATTCACAATGTAAAATATGAATGTTCACATCACCAAATTCCTAATCGTTCAAAAAATATTTGTAAGGGTAGAAATATCTATAAAATACTTTAAATATGAGAATTAGGATTTAGTAAATCAAATGTTCAAATAATAAGATTTATTGGAATACAAGAATATCTTATAAATTAATTGGAATACAAACACTTAAAAAAAGATTTTCTAATAAATCTCTCAATTTTAAACATAAGTTAGTTTGTTGGAGTAAATAAAAAATGATAGAGCTTATCTCATATTAAGATCTCAGCATGAGAGAATTTTGGAAGCCTATAAAGTCTACCACGGATTCCATTTTAATGATATGAATCCTTTATTTTGTATGACTCTCAGTGTATATTATTTATTAAAAAAAATAGTTCGATTCAATAATTATAACTTTTTTCAGATAAATGTAATAACATAAAAAAGCTACGATTATTGAAACATCCTAAATTTTTTCATAAATAATATATATTGAGGGTTTTATAAAATAACCGGTTTAAGTCATTAAAATGAGACTTGTGAGAAGTCTTATGAACCCTTCAAGTTCTATTATATCGAAATCTCAATATGAGAGAAACCTAACCTGCTAAAAAAATTAGAACGTAAAGACTAAAATGAGAAAAATAAAGTTTAACGGCCAAAGTATAAAAAAATAAAAAGAATAAGAATAAGAATTAATATAGAAGGGACAAAAGTGTAATTTACCCCTCTATATAACATGGACCGTAGTCACGAGACCACTTGCCAATGAGAAATCGGGCGTGGGCCGTATTAATCGACGCTCGTCTCCACTACTCGGCCGTTTTGGCTTCTCACACTCATATAATCCCTTCTGTCGCACTTTTCTTCTGATTTTCTTACTCTCGCGTGTATGGAAAGCATATTTACTCGCTGGTTCTTATTGACACCGTTCATGTTGGACTAGTGGGCCAAGTAAGTTTAACTTGGGATGAAAGGTGGCAGAATTAGAGAGCGAGTATAATGATTATGCGTACTTGACGAAGTAGGCCATGGTTGTGTGGAAAGGCTGCTATTATATGTTGCGTTGGCAGAAAATCAACTGATGCGGATGCTATCTGCACACTCGCCTCTCAAGCTGACACGTGTCAATCTGTAACATGCAGTAAGCCTCGATAGTAGTAGGACTGATTTTAAAAAACCCGAAAATCCAAAAATTGGTCCGATTCAAAAATTTGATTGATAAAAAAACAAAATAAAACAAAATATTAGATTTGATTTTCTTTAATTGTTAAAATAAATAAATCTTATTATGATTCTATTTTAATTGTTAAAATAAATAAATCATGTTTCACAATTCGATTTTATAATTATAATTTTAATTTAAAATTGAATTAGATGGTTTAGATATATAAATACTAGCGGCCGAAACACATGCAATACATATACAAATTAAGAAAAAAGTTATATTATGCAATTAATATTTTCTCTAATGATGTACATATGTATCATTAAGATAATATAATGTAGATTAAACATTTCTAATCATGTGCAAGGTAACATTTGATTTTAATATATATTTTATAAACAAAATATGTATAACTGTTGGCTTTTTGGCTTTTCGAAGGGTATTTTTGTGAATGTGAGCGTGCCAGAAAGGATCAATCAGTCCTTACAGAAATTGTGATTGCCAACCAATTATCAGACGATTGTGTTTTAGTTCTTTTCAGCCTCAATGAAGAGGACTTTTACTGGTGGCTTGACTTAGGAGAAATTAAAAGAGAAAACAGTAATATGAAGAACAATTGAAGTATTTCATAAAAATGAACACTTACAATGGTCCGAACTCAGCCTCAGAGCGGTTTACAACAGCAATCTACTTGAATCTACTTGAAGCTACTCCTATGAATCGAAGTGCAGTGCTGGTATTTAAAGTACAGGTATTTAAAGAACAGGTAATTAAAGACTGGAAATGTAAATGACTGGAAAAGAAAATATATGAAGTAAATGACTGGTTTGTATGATCTGAGTCCGTCCTTTTTCCTGGGGGCTGCTCTGCTATTTATACTCTTCAGTGATGACCTTCGAACTGCACTTCGATCCGTCGAACTGCTCTTCCATGATCGCTGATCATGCTTCCTTAAAAGTAGCTCCATTACGCCATTACTGGCAGTTGAGCTTCCCTCTTGTACTGGATTTGAATATGAGTAACCGTTGAAGACACGTCATCTTGCATCCCGTTATTTGATCTAGTGTTACTCAGATCATGTGAGGACCAATATTTATTGCCACGTGTACGATCAGGATTAAAGGCTTGAATAATCTTCCTTTATTACCCTTACTATGCCACGTGTCGAACTGTAACTGGCTTTTACAAAATATGTAGCCAACATTACCCCCCGCACTAATATACCCAATACTTGATGATATTAGTGGATTGCAGTTTTCCCGCGCTTCCAGAACGCGTATGGAGTCCATATTCTGGAAACACAACCGTCATCCATTTGGAGATCATCTGCATTAACTCGTCGAACATCCCAATACCTTAGTATTCGAACAGGCTATGGCTGCATCAACTTCCCTTTCTATTGATCAAGCATATGAAGAGCCTTTGAGTGATGTTGTTCCCCCTCGAAAGAACCTCCACGCATTCATTAGCCACCTTTACCCACCCTTCTATATTCAGGTAATGGAGGCTTTTGCAGATTATAAACCTTTGGACTATGAACACATTGCCTTTAATCCCTTGGTTTACAAACTTACAGATACAAAGAGTTCTTCCCCTAAGCTCCCTTTGTATTCTGACCGAACTACCCTCGAGCCTTTGCTTCGACAAGTTGCAAATATGGACTTAGGAAACTCTTCTTCACAGACCTCTGCATGGGATGAAACTGTGACCTCTTCATCCTCTGGAGCTTCTGGCTGGACAAGCTGGTCCACTCCTGAGACTTATGATCTAAGGGAGCGAATCAATCACCATTTTGTTGAGTTTACTGACCCCTTGGAGTTTCCCTCCTACGCTCGAAGCTCAGTGGTCTACCCTTACGTGCCCATTGACCTTCGACGTAGCTTGGAGGAGAATCTGCTTGTGGCTTGGTATACTTCTTCCATGCCTACGAAGATAATGCACCCTGCCCAGCGTCCAGAAGAAGCACAAGGGTACACCCCTTCATTTTTAGCCAAAAAGGCGAAGATTTGTTCTTCTGATTGGCTTGACTACATTAATGCCTTTGTTCCATCTGCTCCCGTGCCATCTCCCATAATAGAAGCATCCACACCTTCTTCTGCATCTGCATCTTCTGAGATAGAAACACCTGCTCCTTCCCCTTCGTCTTCTGAAGCAGAACCATCTTCTCCTTCTCCTTCTCCCATCCTCTCCTGGACAGAGAAACTAAGACTTGCCCTTCCCATGGACAAAGTCTTTCCACCTTACCAACCTCCGTCACCCCCTTCTCCAGCCGAGCGAAAGCAAGCTCAACTTTTGCTCGCGGCTTTCTCCCACCTGCCCTTCAATGTTCTTGAGGATGACATTCCTCTTAAGAACTTTCAATGGGCTTGTGATATCCTAACTAGGGGCCATGTCCTCAACCCTCTTGCCCAGACAGAGCTTTATTTGTTTTTGGACCAACTCCCAGTGCTCCTCTACTGGCATCAGAATTCTAAGATCACCATCCAAAATCTGGATCAACTCTTATCTCTCCGAATTCATGCCCAATATGAAGCAGAGAATTTCATCGAAGAGTTCGATGACTTCAGGAAGATAGAGAGGGAATTGTAGAGAGAGAGGAAAATTTTTGAGTCTAAAAAAAAAAAAAAAAAAAAAAAAACAAAAGAGTTAGAAAAATGCATGATCTTAACTTTATATAATATGACTAATGCAACACACGCAATATGCAATTACTAGGTTAGGCTACTAATATGGCATATGAATTCAATTCGATAGCATGTGGTCTAAGCACGAATTCAAAAAATGTATTTAAAACGACAATACAGTTAGAATGATGAACTGAGCCTCAGTGCATGTAATACTGTCACGACCCCATTCCATCCCTAGTAGAATGGTGCCATGATGGGCAGTAATTCGAAATTACCCAAGGCCAACTTGCAAGGGTTCACACACAAACAGAGTATACATATGGGGCTTACAAATGCGGAAGAAATAAATTGAAAGCTAAGTAGTCCATAAGAGCAGTGCATAAGTTAAATGGAATGGCATACATCTTCACATAGCTTTAATACAACAAAATGAGATACAAAAATACATCTTGACCAAAAGGTTTCTCAGCCATCAAATACAAAATACAATGAAATACAACTAAGAAACATAGTCTTCAAGATGCTGCAAAAGTGCAAAATCCAAAAGTAGTGGCAAGTACATCTAGGCGTCACCGCCGTCCTGCTCGTCACCTACATATATATATAAAGAGGGGTGAGCTTGGATACTCAGTGAATGGTATAAATAATAAAGGGGTTTGCATGACTGGTATTCAAGATCTTTATCAAACGATATATAACATAATTGGTGCAAGTCAAAGGATGAACCAAGTCCATCTAGCAAATTTGTCAAGCTTCAAGGGATGCTTATTAGCATCATTATAATACAAGTGATGACATCGCGGACAAACAGACCCACGCAGTAAACCGTCAGTGGCAAACAAGGCAAGACAAGGGAGATATCTCAATTCAATGGTGCAGTTGCATTATAGTCCCCTGGCACTAAGGACTTGTACTACAAATGCTTAGAGTCCCCTAGCATGTACGGACTTCCAAACTTTGTGCTGCAAATGCTTAGAGTCCTCCAGCACGTAAGGACTTTCCAAGAATGTCATCAAAACAAGATAGTACATATTTTCCAACTAGGAATAACCATTCATGCTTACAAATACTTTTCAAAACAAAGCAAAACAAGGCTTTTATCAAAGCATTATAACATAGCTTTATTAAAAATACCACTCACATAGCTCTTCAAACGTCGGGGTCAAGGCAAGTCCAAGTCCTCAAAACACATGGTTAGATTTTTAAGGAAGTTGGAAAAATCTATCCATCGTTGGTAGACTTTACTTAGGGCAACAGCTTACACTCTAGTTTCGATGTGGCATCGTGCAAAGCCTTGTATGGCAGAAAAGGTAAGTCTCTGACTGATTAAGGACAGAGTGTCGCTTAATTTAGAGATTGAGCAAATGACTATCAAACGGATTGGAACCGTTGAATAAAATATTCCAAATTTTTTTCGACTAAAAGAAAAATAAGTTTGGAGGACCAAACTTGCTAAAGGAGGGTCTAGGCCGAGGTCCCACACCTCCTTGCCGAGGTGTGGCCTCGATGGCCACATTCAAGGAAATGAAGTCGGGAAAATCTGGGTTTCCCTCCGCTGAAGAACATGAAGAACATGCACATGAGAAATACGAATGCTCAATCGCAACTTGTTATTTCAAAATCTAAGATTTCATGCTATGAGTTCGAAAACATGGACCTGGGTTCCCATATTCGAGGATCTTACGAAAACAAACACAAAAACATGAATCTTAATGCAAACTTTCGGATCAAACAAGACTTTTTCTTCAAGAACACATGAACACTATTTTCTCTTTCTAAAACCAACTTTAAATCAATGCATGACGTGCAGAACATGTTTGATCGTGCAATACAGCTAGATGATCAATAATAACAACAAGAGTAAATCAAGAATCTAACCTCAACACACGAATCTAACGGTTTGATCTCTAGGAATCAAGCTCGAAAGCCCACTCTCTGACTCTAAAACTTCTTCTTCTTCCTAGAGCTTCTCTCTCTCTCTACAAGGCAAAGATATAATAAAAAAATATATATTTTCTGGGTCTGTCAGTTGACTTAACCCTCTGCAGGGGTACGTGGCAACGGCTGGTTGGTTCTACTCGAAAAGGTGACTGAGTGAAAAGACAAGACTATGACAAAGTGTACTCAACAAGCTAGGCAGCAAGAGCACTCCAACAAGTAACGGCATCGGCTAACAACAAGACTTCGGCAAGCAAGGGGCAAGGACATCGGCTAGAAAGGACAACACTTGGCCTAGCTGTGCCACACCTTGGCCTAGATGTGCCACACCTCAGTCTAGGTTGTACCAATCCAGGAGTAAGGTCACTTGGGTTCAAGGGTAACATCTCGGCCCAGATAATACACATCTCGGCCTCGGCGATGAACACCTCGGCCTAGATAGCGACATCTCGGCCAACATGTCAGAGCGAAGGTGGAGTCAACCAAAGTAAATTCCAAGATGGTCTTAGATGTAAGAGGTTCAAAACTGGCCTAGGCTCAGGGTGACCTCGGCTAAACCCACACCGAGCAAGGTACAAAGCATGCTGTAACACTTAAGCGAACAAGGACAAGACTTGAAATGCAAGCTTAACAAGACAGAATCATATGAATACATATGAGTACGGTTAGGACAGTGTGAGGGTTATTACAAATACAAGATGAATGGATGCAAGCATAAGGTATGCTAAATGAAACGTGATGCTCCTAATCTAACCATCGTAAGCTAGTAAATAAAAGGGAGAAAGACGTGGGGTTGGAAGACATACACATTTTTACATTTGCGCTCTCACAAAGGAGAGTCCGAATAAGCTAACTAGCTAGCTAACTAGGCTAAAACTAAGCTAATTATTACAACACAAATTAAATTAGCTAATTAACTAATTATGACAACAAATTGAACTAATTAACTAACTATGCTCGTTAACTAATTATTACAAATCGAATTAATTAACTATTTGTAGACACCCCATTTTTGACCGTCCTCAAGACTTGGACGTCACCGTTTGAACACTCGGTGATTATCCATGTTTGTGTTCGTTTGGAGTTCCCGGAGGCCTCGGCTCGCGCGCCTTGCCTCAGGATCTCCGAACTCGACCGTTTAGTGTCTGGCTTTGGTTTTGCGCACCAAACACTTGCATCTTGCCTTTGAGAGGCAGGGTGGGGCTTGTAGACCATCCCCACCCATCACCGCAGTGACTAGAGGCCACCGGCTGGTTTTTACTGCCCACGGCAATATAGTTTGCCGGCCGGCACTCTTTGTTGCCGGTCGGGACTCTTTTGTGCCGGTCGGCACTCTTTTTGGCCAAGATGACATTTTGGCCGGCCGATTGCTGTTCATCTGCTTTTGCAGATATTTTTAGATAGCTGTATTGCTTTGCTCCCCTCCATACACGTGTATGGAGGGATCTCCCTCTTGCAAAGCTTGTCTTGTAAGCTTTACAAGAGGCATATAGAGAGGAACTCTCTCTAAGGAAAGAGAGAGGGCTTTTAGACATTTTTGAGAGAGGAAAATACAGACCAAGCTCTGGTTTTTCTAGGGTTAGGGTGTAGATTACACTCTCTATCTCTCTTTCCCTCTTATTTGCACACTAGGTGTTTTGTGTCTCACTATTGCACACAAACACCTAGTGTTTCACCTTCCTCTTGGAGCTGAGGTTCCAAAGAGTGTGTTTTGAGATTTTGGTGTTGGATTCAAGCTCAAGAAGGCCATTGGAGCACCATTGTTGAAGAGGACTACAAGGGTAAGAAACTAGTTCCTTTTCCCCCATTTTTGCCTTTATTTTATACCTATCTTAGAGCTGTTTTTGTGCTTGTTGTATAAACATAAAAAAGTTCTTGTTTAGGCCCTCTTATTGTTTATTAAGAGTGTTTTGTTGTTTGGGTTTTTGACCACCCTTAGGCCTTGAAAGGCCTCATTTTGAGCCATTTTGTGTTAGCTCCGGGATTTTGGTGTTGAGGTCTCTTCACCACTGAAATCTTGGGATTTCAGTGGTGAAGATGATGCTTTGAAGTCCTAAGAAGGAGAGGCACCCCCTCTCCTTCTTGTCCTTGAAAGGGCATATTTTGGCCTCTCAAGGAAGCCTATGCTTGAGTGTGTGTTGAGCATGTTTGGTTTGTTTTTTCATGCTTATATATCCATAATATAACATGATTTCAAGTTGGTTTTGGAACTCCATGCATGTTTAGCATAGTTGCCATGTAATGCCATGTTTATGCCTTAAATGTCCTTAGGTTGTTAGCCTTTGTTGGAGCATGTTTTAGGCTTGTATTTGTGAAGATTATGTGCTTATTTTGCCATGTGTTTAGATCTGTCCATAAGTATTTGGGTTGATTTTAGCATGCATATTATAGCTCCTTTGTATTTAGGCTTGTTGGCCTTGAGTATGTGCATGTGTAGCATGCCATCTTTGCATTGTTTTGGTGATTTGGGTCGCTTTATATGTTATTTCAGTCCCATTTCCATGCTTGCTTGGTTGCCTTGCATGCATCTTTAATGCCTCATAAGCATGTGTTGCGTGCTCCATGTTTTGATGCCTTTGCATGCCTTTGAATTTGGGCCACTTAGATGCCATCTAAGGAGTCCTTTGGCCTTGTTTTAACATGCTAAAAATTGTTTTTTAGTTGTTTAATGCATGCCATTGTTTGGTCATGTAAGTGTAGTTCAATGCCTTATGATTTGCTTTGAACACTTGGACTATTCGTTGCATGTTTGCTTGATTTTGTGCCTTTGGCACCATCCTAACATGATTTCAATACTTATGTTGCATGCTAATTAGTCCATGATTCCTTCCTTTCAAGGTGCTTGAATATTGACTCGTTTTTGTTGCTTAAATGTCGGTGCCTTATGTGCATGTGTGTGTGTATGCCATTAGCCCTCACTTTTTAGCACTTTGGTCATTTATAGCTATTTTAGGTCGCCTTTCATGTTTTAAGTCATCTTTGCACCATTTGTATTGCCATATGCATGCTTGTTGGCTTGCATAAGTTAATTGCCATGCCTGTTGCATCCTTAGGTTGTACTGCTAGGTTTGCATGCATTTGCATGCGCATGCCTTGTTCCTTGAAATGGTGTTGAAGTTAGGCCTAATTTGTTTGTTGGTTTGCATGCGCATTTGAAATCAGTTGCAATTGGTTCCTTGGGCATCATGCATGGAAATGCGTGATTGGTGGTCCGAAACCAAGGCACATGTCCCTTTGAGTTCATCACATGAATAAGAGACATGGTTTGGTGCATACATGCCTTGAATTGTGCTGCACATGCTTGTTTTTGCCTCTGTTGCTTGTGAGTTGCAAGGTCAGCAGGGACTTTCTTTTGCCGATCGGCAGTGAGTAAGGTGCGGCCGGCCAAACCTTTCTCTGCGACAGACTCAATTTGTGCCGGATGGTACACATGCCAGTGCCGGTGGATGATTCCACTAGCCAGGTGGTCTCCCAGGGCTCTAGGGATGCAACCCTGAAGGTATTTACAGCGCTCCAGAGAGCATAGAGAGAAAACAGAGGCCAGCTGCGTCATTGGCGCTGACGCTTCCCGAGGCGTATTTTCACTGTTTTAATTAGTCTCATTTAAATTTGTTTAAATTAAATTAGGCAATTTGGTAATATTAATTAGCTGGTGATAGTTAATTTAATTTTTTAAATATTTATTCGGCTCCCTCCGAGTGAGGGCAAATCTGTTTAATAAGTGTGCGTGGGTGGTGTGTATGTCGTTTCCAACAACTCACTTCTTTGCTCCTTT
>NW_021025067.1:1080880-1099502 GCF_004153795.1 Camellia sinensis | reverse complement strand
CTCAAAAGAGGATTAAACCATTAAGCATAGACCTCAATCTCAAGCTTAAACTATCCTAAGGTTGAAACAACCCTCAAAGCAACAAAAAAAAAAAGTCAAGAAATGAGGGAGGTTTTAGAGATTAATGAGTGTTGAAATTCAGTTAGAAAAGCACTAAAACATGCAATCAACTCAAACAAGTGGTGTCTAAAGGCCTAAAACACCAAACTTATGAGGACACATACACTACAAGCATGCAATAAAAGACTCAAATAACTTAATCAACCCAAAATAGAGTTAAAATAGTCCAAATCAGAGCCTAAAATATGCTAGAATTAAGCTAAAAATGGCTAGAAAAATAAGCTAACACATAGAGCTAACTAGGCTAGCAAACAAGACACATGGAGGGGAGGCTAATCTCTCCAAACTTGGACTTCAAAACATGGTTTTCTCTACTAAAATTACTCTAAGATTCAGTGTTCAAAAGCCCAAAAAAAGATAGTTTGAAAGTGGGAAACAAAGGTGGAAAGGCCTTATAAACAAGGAATAAAGAATGGTGAGCCACCCCCTAACCTTAAATGGCCTAAAACCTCCAATTTCAGCCCACAAAACAGAGATTTTAACAAGTAAGCACTTAGCCTCATGGAAAGCATGCTAGTCATGGCAATCACTCACACTCATGCAAGTATGCTAAAGCACCAAAAACTCACCTACTACTCCAAGCTAAGATAAAACAAAAGAGTCAAAAAAATGCATGTTCCTAACTATGCCAAATGTCTAATGCAACGCATGCAATAATGCAACTAATAGGCTCGGCTACTAATATGGCATATGAGGCAATTTTATAACATGTGGTTAAACACGTATTCAAAGAATATATTTAAACAACAATGCAGTTAGAATGATGCGCCGAGCCTCGGTGCATGCAATACAAGATAAATGGATGCAAGCATGCAATATACTAATTGAAACATGATGTCGCTAATCTAGCCATCAAAAGCTGGTAAATAAAAGGGAGAAAGACGTGGGGTTGGAAGACATACACATTATTACAACATTGCGCTCTCACGAAGGAGAGTCCGAATTAACTAACTAGCTAGCTAACTAGGCTAAACTAAGTTAATTATTACAACACAAATTAAATTAGCTAATTAACTAATTATGACAACAAATTGAACTAATTAACTAACTACGCTCATTAACTAATTATTACAAACCAAATTAATTAACTATTCTAGCTGATTAATTATAATTTCAACACAATACAAATTAGCTATTCTAACTAATTACAAAAGCCATTAGTTAAGCATAAAATTGATCTATTACGACGCAGATTCCAAGGATCGATGAGGAACTCATGCATCGCGATTTTCACCCGAAAAGCCACTGTTTTGCTGCTGCATGCCTCTGTTACTCAATAGGACACTTGCACTGATTTCATTTTCCAAACCAATTCTGTTCTGTCTTAGAAGTACACTGCTGAATTTGCATTGGTGGCTGACAGGGGGCCGGTCGGCCACTGATGATGGTCGGTCAGCCACTGCTGACTGGACTCCCTTGCTTCAACAAAGAGCAAACAGAGCAGGACAGTGTATTTCTCAAGGGTTTATTTGCATAATTCATTCCCCTTTTCATGGACAAATCAAAGAGAGACAAACCTAGGTTCACAAACCATCAACTCAAGCAATTTCATTGCATGATGGCTCATGAACCAAAGTGTGCAATTTCATTAAATGCACAAACAAGACCCACAACCTTCACTCTATCATGCATGATCAAGGGTAATGGAGATCAAGGAAACTTGGCACATTTCATCACTTTGAGTATAAAATGCCCCAATTTTCCTTGTATTCAATTAATGTCTAATTGAACACACCAAAATACAATCAAATTGTTATCTTCGCACAATTTTAGTTTCAACTTTTGTTTACTCATTTTAATTACCCTTTCATTTTTTAACCAATTAAGTCCATTGGTGAAAAGTCCTCTAAAAGATAAGGAAGTATCAAATAAGGGGTAGTTTAAGGCAAGAGAAAAGTGTCATGCCATTGATAATGAACCCCCTAAAGAGGATTAAATCATTAAGATGGACCTCAATCTCAAGCTTAAACAACCCTCAAAACAAACAAAGAGTTAAGAAAATGAGGGAGGTTGCAAAGATTATGCTTGCTGAAATTAAGTGAGAAAAGCATTTAAAACATGCAATCAACTCAAACAAATGGTGTCTAAAGGCCTAAAATACCAAGCTTGTGAGGACACTTACCCTACAAGCATACAATACAAGACTGAAATGCAATAACCAGCCAAAAACAGAGGTAAAACAGTCTAAAATAGAGCCTAAAACATGCTAGAATTAAGTTACAAATGACTAGAAAAATAAGCTAACACATAGAGCTAACTAGGCTAGCAAATGAGACACAAGGAGGGGAGGCTAACCCCTTCAAATTTGGACTTCAAAACTGATTTTCACCACTAAAATTACTCTGAAATTCAGTGTTCAAAAGCCCAAAAAAAGATAGTTTGAAAGAGGGAAACAAATGTGGAAAGGCCTTATAAATAAGGAAGAAAGAAGAGTGAGCCACCCCCTAACCTTAAATAGCCTAAAACCACCAATTTTAGCCCACAAAACAGAGATTTTTACTGCCCAAAATCAGTGGGAAAAAGATAGAAAAACAAGTATGCAAAGCAAAGTAAAAGGGCAAGTGTTATACCTTTTGAAGCAAAGATCAATTTTAGGCAACAATTCAGGCTAAAATCACCTTCTAGAGTTCCAAGAAGGCCTCAAGGAACCTCAGTCCAAAGTTGATCAACTTTGGTTAAGGAGATATAGGCAAAAGTGTAGTGTATGTAGGCTAATGTGCACAAATTTTTAAGAGAGAGAGAGAGAGAAATGTAAAGAAAGAGAGATAACACTTGACCTGATTTTCATAGGCCAAAGACTTGTTGCAAAACTGGAAAATGTAAAGAAAGAGAGATAACACTTGACCTGATTTTCATAGGCCAAAGACTTGTTGCAAAACTGGAATGCGGTCTCAATTTCACAAGCATGTTCTGCTGATCGGTGTATAACGCAAATGAAAGAAATGAAATTAGCAATGGAAGCCAAAAAAAAAAAAAAAAAAAAATTCCATGGAGCTATTAGTTAGTGATTTCAGGGTATACCAGTGAGTTCTTGATGCACTCTACGCCTTCTCTTCTTATAATAGTGTTGAGCCTTCGGAGACAATATGGTGAAGCGATCTTCTGTTGAAGTGAAAATCTTATGGAGCGACACGCGGCCCACAAAAAGAGGTGAAGGGCTGAGATTTTCCCTCACCAAAACGATGTCGTTGTTTGGTGAGGGAAAACAACCCAAAAAAAAAAAAAAAGACAGAGAGAGAGACTTTCGCTGGAGAGATCACCGCCTACCACCGACGGAGAGAGCTAGCCCACTGCCGATGAAAAGAGCCATATTCTTCTTCTAACCCATATCGCGACATCACCGCCACCGCCCACCGTTGCTGCCATCACCGCCTGCCACCCACCGTCGCTCTCCTCCTCCTTCTCTTCTTCTTCTTCTTCTTCTTCTCTAACCCTAGATCTAGATCTACCACCGCCAAAAACCCACATCACCGCCCACCACCCATTGTCGCCTTCTTCTCTCATTCTCTTCCTTCTTTTTTTTCTTCTTCCGAAACAAATCCGCCACCACTGCTCTGCTGGTGCGTTATCTCTCTCTCTCTCTCTCTCTCTGTGGTGCGATTTGGGTATGGTTTTGCAAAGATTAAGTATCGGTAGGAGGGAAGCGGCGGCTATCAATCTAGTGCGTTCTCTCTCTCTCTCTCTCTCTCTTTAGTGAGATCTAGATTTGGGTTTCAGAGATTGGGATCGGTGGAAGGGAAGTCGGCGGCTATGGGGTGGAAAAGCGATTTGTAACAGCAGGAAGCCGGCGTTAGAAAGTGGATGAGAGAAAGAGACCGTCTTCTTTTTTGTTTATTTGACAAATTACCAACACCTTCTCAAAATTTAATTAAAATATAAATTTTTTTTGAAGTTTGAAAAATTATAAATTATTTTCTAAGGTTTATATTTACATAATAAAAAAGACAATTTATTATGTAAATATAATCTCAAAAGACGAGATATAATTTCTTAAATTTTTTTAAAAAATTGTATTTTAGTCAAACTTGGAGAATTGGTAATTTGCCTCTTTTTTTTTTTAATAATTAAAAGGACTTGGTTTTCATGACCACTAATCTCAGCCATTCACCTCAAAATGGGACACGTGGCGCTCTCCTGTTTCACTCCAGAGGATCGCTACACCATTATCACTGTAGAGGATCCAAAGGTAGGCACAAGAATGTGATACTTTTGTCATCTTTAGACTATTGACTAAATTTTCTCCCCTTTAATAATAAAATTTATCGACAATGCTAGGTAGCTCAAAATTTTGTGGCTCAAATGGCTCAAATCACTCAAAACGACGTCGTTTTGAGTGTAAATGAGTATAAAACGACGTCGTTTTGACAGATTTAAGCCATTTGAGCCACAAAATTTTGAGTTACCAAATATTTTCCTAAAATTTATGCTTCAAGATGTCTTTTTTTTGTTTTGGCGATAATCACTTATGGGAGGGTGAATGCCAGGTTCCACCACAAGAAAGAAGGACAAATGGAAGTGGACTGGGGGGTCGTCATATGTTTTAAGTGGGGTTTTCTGAAAGAGTGCCCTTTCCTCAGCCTCTAATCGGGTCAGAACAGAGGACTAATCTCACTAGAATTGCAGTCCGCCTCGGCCTCCACTTAGTGAGTTTTGCCTCAAAACAAAAGGGAATAGCAGAATAGAGACAAGTTCCGCTGTGAATGAAGTCTACGTTCCGTAGACTAAACTTCACGATTATGGATACGAGTTCCAAAGGCTCCACCAAGTTCTGTCTATAGCTCGTTTATAAATTCACTCGACCACTCAGACTTAACGAGGAAGTCCACGTAGACTTGACGATAACTTGTTAGACGAGTTCCGTGTAGCCGGTGAGTATGAGTACAGCCTATGAAACAGGCTTTGAGTTCCGTTGCATTGCAAGAAATCATTCCCGCCATTCTCCCTTCCAGTGAACTCCACGTGTCTGCTCCGGCTACGAAGCGGTGGAGAAGAGTTCCCGAAGTACACTTGTTGCTTCGACTTCATTCATACCCTTGTCAGCTCAGTTAGTGAAGGCAACGTGTGAAACGTTGTCTCCACTGCTCGTGAAATGGAGGAGAGTAGGTCAGTATAAGAAATGTTTCTCGAGCTCAGGTACGGGCGACTCAGTCACATGTGCTCGACTGAATATGCAGCCACGGAACTGCTAAATCCCTCGTGAGACTCTAGTTCCGATCAATCGTGCTTGTCAGCCTTCATCACCGCAGCTTTGGCGACCCGACTGAACGAATGTGGTGATGCGACTTGTGTAGCGAGGGACTTTCCGCAGTGAAACCTGTCAAGTTCAGTCTATGAATCCATAATGGGACGTTGTCAATCCCAAAAAGTTTAAAAAAAAAAAACACTTTTAGTGACATAATTTTGGAAAGAAAAATGATATAAGTTCACTTTTTATATTCACCTTTTAAACTGAATAATGTATAAATAAGATAATTAGTTAACATAGAAATGTCATAAAAGAAAAACACTCCCTAAACAATTTTCTACTTGTAGTTAAGAATCCTTGAAACAAAGCTCAATTGGTTTACAAATAAGATGAGAGAATTTTGTATATTAATATTTCTAGAGTGCATTATTACTATTATTAATTTTTCCTTTCCATATTAGTATGGGTTACTGTTGAGAGATTCATATGATTTATGCTCACATTCTTTTTTCTTGTTCTTAATCTTGATTGTACATAGCAAAAATAAATAAAAAAATAAAATAAAATCTTGATAGTAGGCTACCATACCATTCATATAAAATAAGCTTACTTATTAAAGGGTGGCAATTTCTTTCCTGTTGGCTAAGGGCTATCTTAGGCATATATTCATTTAATTATAGGGGTAATTACACTCCAGAAACAAAAAGCAAAAGGAGAAAATAAAAAAATTAATTATAAGGGGTAATTACACTCGAGGCAAAAAGCAAAAAGAGAAAAAAAAAAAAAATCGAACAGCAACACAACCGGAAATTATTCAAGCATTCAGATCCTCTGGTGAGATTTTCTCTGGGGTGATGGTACAATGCATATCCCCAAAAAAAGGGACCAAATGTTAACACTAACGGTTGAGTGAGTGAATGTGTGTGTGTGTGTGTGTGTGTGTGTAAGAGAGAGGCAGAGAGGGAGGGAGGAAAGACGAAGAGCAGAAGACGAAAGAGGAAAGACGTCGTAGGTGGCTACTGCTCGCAATAGGCAGTCCTCTGTTAGAGTTCCCATGTTTGCGTTCGTCTTCACTTCTCTCTCTGACCACGACTTTGGATGACAAAAACCAAAGAACAAAGCAAACTGAAATAGAGCTGTCTCACCTCTCCATCTGGTCCGAGCTCTTGCACCTCTCCTTCCCACCGTCCAATATCACGCACAAGTTCAAATTTTAGGATTTTGATTTTTGATTTGGGGTTTTTCAATTTCAAAACTAGGGTTTAGGGTTTGTCAATTTCAAAATTTGGGATTGAAGTTGCAATTGAAATTGAAAAAATGTAACACTTATGTTTTCAGTTTTTTGTTTATATTTACAAAAATTTTAAAAACTCAAATAAAAACTGTTTATATTTATAAAAATTTTAAAAATTCAAATAAAAACTTATTTGGTAAAATTTTTTATTTATAAATCAGTGGTCTCAGTTTAAAAATTTAGCGAAAAAATGAAAACACAAAAAATGTGTTTCCGTTTTAAGTTTTGAATTTTTTTTTTTACCACCCAACACTAGCTTATAAGTGTATCTCTAACGGTTCATCTTTTTTTATTTTCACCAAATTTGAGTAAAACCTTCCTTTGATATCAAGTGCTTCAACGGAGCTTCATCAAACCACCGGTCGACCTGGTAGATGATCAGCCGAATGTCTGGCTGGTCGACCGACCAGTGTAAATTTTTTTATAAATTTTTGCTTTGAAATGGTCATCTGGGAGACATTCGGTGGTGAAAATCCAAAGACAATGAATAGTGATTTAATGAAAGACACATCCATCCTCCTCAATTTGATAAAAGATTTGAGAAATTCTAGATTTGATGAACCATTAGAGCAACAAAAAGTAAAATTTTTTTATCAAATTTAAATTTGATGATCTATTTGATGAATCATTGGAAATGGTTTAAAGAACAATAGATTCATGAATGAATGTGTGGAAAATTACCTGGACAGATTGGAAATTCCAATAGGTTTTGGTTTGGATTTCCCATAACTGACGCTATATTTAGATCTGAAATTTGTTGATAAAAAAATCAAAGAGAAAAAAATATATATAACAAAGGAAAAAACTCACTTTGTCTACTCAAATTTATTATATTTGTAGCACTACACTTGTGAACTATCCATTTGAGCAATTACAACTTTAAACTATTGATATTAATTCATTTTAATTAAGGATTGGACTTCTCTCAAATTTAAAAATAAATTTGATCGTCATATTTAGGCTTGTAATTTATCACGAGTCTCGTTTCAATAAATTCAAGCTATTCATTTTGTAAGACCTTCTATGTATATCATTTATAAAAAAAAATTAAGTCGATCCAATTATCATAACATTTTCATTTTGTTGTATTTCTCTGAAAAAAAATGAATGAAAATATGTTTTTAAAATAGATAATTCATTTCTTCTAGACACAATAAAATGCAAAAATTATGATTATTAGATCGATCTAATTTTTTTTAAAGAATAATGCTACGGGTCAGGAAAGGTTTATCAGGAAATGGATCATGAATGAGGTGGCATTGACCAACTCATTTTGGTGGAGCTCCCATATGTTATTAAAAAAATAGGGGTTTTTCAATTTGTTGAGTTAGGTTTGACCATGTTATAACCAAAAAATAATGATGGTATTTTTTATTTTTATTTTTTTCTATAAACACAATGCATATATACATGATAATCAAATATATATTATGTAAGAATAATGCTACGGGTCAGGAAAGGTTTATCAGGAAATGGATCATGAATGAGGTGGCATTGACCAACTCATTTTGGTGGAGCTCCCATATGTTATTAAAAAAATTAAAAATTAAAAATAAGAGAAGTTGGAAAGACTAGAAAGAAAGTTGAATGCCTTCTATATATCTGTTGATGAGCGCTGACCCTTTTCACTCAATTTAAAATTATTCACACTCATTAAAAAATATTTTAATTTTGTTAAGATTTTAAATATTTTAATATTTAAATATGTTACGATTTTTTTAATTTTTTAATTTTTTGAATATTTTTAAATATTTTAATTTCAAAATATTACGATTTTACTTTTTTAAATTTTAAAATATTTTATAAAAATAAATTCAAACTCTATTTTATAAAAATATTTTTGTCAATTCCATACTCAATTCAAAATTCAATTCAACACTCTTTTCAAAAATCATAACTAAACAAATTTTCTATACTCAAATCATAATTCCACAACTCACAAATTCAAAATACAACTCATACTCTCAAATCACATTTACAAAACTCTACCAAACGCAACCTTTATTTTTGTCATGCTCTTATTGATATTGTTACTAGCAACTCCTCATTGACTTTTTCTTAATTTTTAATGACAAACATAACCTGTTAATGGGCTTGGTTGAGATCACAAATTAAAGAACAAATAAAATTTATTCATAATGAAGAAAAAAATTCTTAATGGTAATTTACTCATAATGTGGAAAAAAAAAATCACATTTCATGAGAAAAAAAACTTCAATGTTTCACAATAAACTCTAATAATTGATAATGCTGCAATGTATAGTTCAACTATATAATCCAACACAAAAATTATTGTGTTTTAACAAATAAGTCTCTCAAAATGTAATATAAACATTCTCAATAAACTTTAAAAAAAAAAAGGCAACAAATGTCTAAGCAACCCTGTCAGGTAGACATTTTCAACTTCTACCATTTGTGTCCTCTTCTGGATTGTTAGTCTGTGATTGTACTATGTCATTCAACATTTTTGTGAAACTTGAATGTTCGAATATCAAAGATGGAGATGGATGATGATGCCCCTATCAAAAAAAATAAAATATATTAAATTTTCATAAAACCATGTAAATAAATACATACTACAATATTACGTACTTGGTATGACAAGTTTTCTTGAAATATGTTTTGTTGCTCTAAACTTGGACCCAATATTTCAGATTCCTGCCATATAAGAAGCAATTAGACAATCCAACTATAAATAAATCATATAACTATAAAGTTAATGAATAAAATAAATTTCTTACATTCACTTGAATACTCTCTTGTGTACCAAGATCAACAAGTCCTATATTTGAAGATGCACCAAACTCGGATTGCTGCAAAATATAAAATTTGAAAGTTAACAAAATAATAGTTTTTTTTTTAATAGTAAATTAACTCATTCAAATAATTTTCACACCTCTACACTTCCTCGGATGTTGATGGTCTTTTTCTTGGTATTTGCTCCTTTCTTCTTCTTGTTAACAACTTTTTCAACCATGGATTGTTTCCTTTTACATCGTGGCCTCCCCTTTTGACTTAAACCGACTGGATCAAGTATGATTCTACTCTCCTTTGACTTCGAAACACCATCTCCATGAGTGGTTGAATTATGAAGATTACTCACAAAACTAGACTTATTATTTCCATAATCAATTTCAACTTCTTCTTTCAATTTCCCTTTTAGTTCAAGTAACTGTTCGACCACCATATCACACCTATTTTCACAATCACTTGCCAAATCAGCCACATCATTGAAGACATTAAACATTTTATTATACCGACGTGTTTCAGGCAACATTGAAGAGTTGTTATAATTGATGATCACTTTACTATGGCACCTTTTCACATTTTTGTTCCATCTTCTTAAAATGTACTTGTCTGGTATCTCATGAACCCTTTCTTTCATTAATACCACAATTTGATGCCTGCACACTATTCCCCTAAACTCGAATAGTCGACAACTACAATTTGTGTCAAAGTTTTCCTTATCAAAATAGACAATGAAAGTTGCTAATCGAAGGTTCTCTCCAAATGGAACATCTTCACTCACTTCATATACAGAAAAATTAGGACCTTGTGTATACAAAGATAAATTGCAATGAAGCTGTCCTACAACCTCCTGTTGGAACTCCTTAAATTTTGCAACAGTGTAAGCTTTTTGAAATTGCTTCTCAAATGGATACTGAGTTATGCATGGGATGTATGAGTTGAGAGAATTAAATTCTTCACCATTTTCATTTTCCACCTTCTTCGCCAAAGCATTCTCATATTGCTCCACAAATTGTTTCAAAGTGGTTTTTAAGTTGATGTACCCATCAAAGAATGTGTGCATGCTTTTACTTCGTTGTGTGGTTGACATTCCCGCCCAGAAAATATCTTTGACAAATGCAGGTACCCATTGATGTCTATCCTCAAACAATCCAAATAACCATTCATTGCCTTCAAGTTGATAATTCTCTATCAATTTGTTCCAATTTTCTTCAAACTCCTTTTTTGTTAAGGAATCATAAACTGCATTCTGTATACCAAATTTTATTGCCTCAAATTCGTTGTATCCTCTCAATTTTTCAGGTAATTTTTTCAAGATATGCCACAAACACCATCGATGACGCACATTAGGGAAAACAATTTGTATAGCATTTTTCATGGCTTTATCTTGATCTGTAATAATAGCATTTGGAGGACATCCAGACATGCATGCAAGCCAAGACTTAAACAACCATGTAAATGTTTCTGTATTTTCATGTGAAATGAGTCCACAACCTAACAATGTCGACTGTCCATGATGGTTGACCCCAATAAATGGGGCAAAGGGCATATCATACTTATTTACCAAGTATGTCGTGTCAAATGTAACCACATCGCCAAACTCTTTAAATGCAGCACTACTCCTTGCATCAGCCCAAAATACATTTAGTAATGTGCCATCTTCATCCAAATCCAGGACATAAAAAAATTCTGAATTATCAGCTTGCATGATGGGAATCACACATTTGACTAATGCTTAAAAGATTTGCTTTAAGACCATCAACTAGTAGAACATTATCTAGCTTGGGAAGACCAGCAACACTTATAGAGCCCTTACCAATGACTCTCGAAGTGCCGCCATCTCCAAAGGTAACAATTCCTCCTTCATATTTTTCAAGGGAGGTGAAGTAGGATTTGTTACCGGACATATGACGAGAACACCCACTATCAAGATACCGCATGTGTGAATCACGTGCTTTTAGAGCAGTGTGAACAACTAAACAAGTCAAATCATCTTTTCTCACCCAAATCTTTTTAGTCTTGGTATTCCGCCTAGACATGTAAGGTTGTCTCCTAGCCCAAAAAGTATTTGAATTTCTACTCTTTTGAGACACCTTACCAAACAATTCATAGCAATTAGGACGAATGTGGCCATACCTACCACAGTGATGACAAATAAAAACCGGTTTTACCTCCTTTTTGTTGATCTTACCAGCTTTTGGTGGATGAAGAGAGAGATCAGCCTGGTCTACCTTCAATTTTCTCTTTGCTTGAGTCTTCTTGTCATATGAAGTAGAGGCCTGTCCCTTGTGAACTGTTGCACCATAGCCTAACCCGCTTTTGTCGCAACCCATTTGTTGAGACCCGAGGATGTCTTCTAAAGATTTGGAACCTTTGTTCCACATGGCAATAGTGGCTCTAGGAAGACGAAGCTCTTCATCCTTTTGAAAGACTATCTCTTCCAATCTGGCTTGTGATAGCTCAAGACTTTCAAGCTTTTCTTCATATGTGGAATACACCTTCAGAAGTTCATTCCTTTCAGTTTCACAGGATAGTAATTTTCCACATAAGTCTTGCCTGTCACTCGAGATCTTGACGATATTCTGCTTTGCTGCTACAAGTTCTCCTTTCAGCCTGACATTCTCACTCTCACATGTTTTGATCTTGAGAGAGAGTTTGTCGTTGGTTTTGGACAAATTCAGAGATTCCTCGTATAGCTTTTCGTAAGCTTGTTGTAGTTTATCGCCATTGATCTCATTATTGTCATCAGATGTTTCATCATCCTCTTTTTGCTCTTCATTCTCCTTTGCCTCTTCCAAACTAGCAACTAAGACTGAAAAGTTGCTGGATGGTGGTGAATGTGAATTTCCTCCTTCATGGAATTGGCTCAAAATTTCCCATGCCTCTTTAGGCTTTGTGCAACGAACAACCCGTTGCTGTTCTTCAGTAGAAATTGCTCCACGAATAGTGATCAGGGCTCTCTGATTGCTCGGATTGTCAGCTCTGTCTGTATCTTCTTCAATGGCCTGCCAGCCTTCTGGATCAAAAGCTCTACCCCTTGCCCCTTTACAATCTTCTTTTCAGTTTTTGAAGCAAGTTTTGGTGGAAAAGTTTTGGGTTTTTCATTACTCTTGTCTTTTGAAATAGGGTCTCTGAAATTAGGCTTCTTTTTCTTCAAAATTTTTTTAAATTGTTTAGTAAGCATAGCCGTCATCTCAGACTCTAAATCAAATTCAACCTCCGGAGTTTTTGCAGACTCATGAGCACTAGTAAAAGCCACACTTTCTTTTTGTTTTTTCTTTGAAATCTGGTGTGCTTCATAAGTCTGCAAGTTTCCAACCAATTGATCGAGCTTGAGGGTATCAACATTCTGAGCCTCCTCAATGGCTGTCACTTTTGGTTGGAACCTCTCGGGTAAACACCTCAAAAATTTTCCAACAATTTTAGCTTCCGGGATTTTTTCCCTGAGTGTGAAACAGGAATTCACGATATCACTAAGTTTTGCATAGAAAATTCATTTACCTTCTCTACCTTCTTCAGCTTCACCTATTCCACTTTCTTCTTCTTCTACTAATTTTCATCCCATGCTTACATATCTAAAACTAAGGGTCTTATAGCTTGTACTACTCCTTCTTTTACAGATATTGAACCTTTTTCTCATCAACAAGCTCTTGCTTCACCTCTTTGGCATTCAGTTATGCTTGAAGAATATAATGCTTTACTTGCTCAAGGTACTTGGTCTCTTGTCCCACTTCGTTCTACTAAGAAGGCTATTGGTTGTAAGTGAGTTTTTCGAATCAAACGCAACAATGATGGCTCTATTGCCCGATATAAAGCTCGGTTGGTTGCTAAGGGATTTTTACAACAAGAGGGCATTCACTATACTGAAACATTTAGCCCTGTGGCTACTTTCTCATCGATGGATTTTAAAAATACTCTCATACGAGCTTTCCAATAAGAATAGTTTGTACCATCGAGTAAAGGAGGTCTATGGGTCGAGATACCTTCACGAATAGAATTCATATCACTAGTCACACAAAATCACACTCCTGTATTTTTTAAAAAAAAGAGTGACCCGCTCTGATACCAAGTGAAAATCCTAAGTGATTCGTGATTAGATCAAGATTAAAATATTCCAAATCCCAGAAATCCAAAACACACAATCTAAATCAACAAGCACTTACGAAAGTTATTTAGATTGTTTTTTTTCGGAATAATTAATAAATCGACACAAACGATTTTTACGTGGAAAAAACCAAAATTGGACACCTCCAATTGTGATTAAAAAAATCACGGGCGAAACGCCACTAATCAATCCACTACTGAAGTAAAAAGATTACAAAGAGATCATACAAATTACCCAACTCAGTCAATCTATCTTCGAATCTTCTGTAACTCTTTTTCCACGACTTCGTCTCGGAACTGATCAATCGTGAAGTTGATTCCACAACCTCACTTACGTATAGAATCAAACGCTTTTTGAAACTATATGCTTGAATCTTCGAAATCCACCGAAGAGAACTCTCTCTTGAAGATAAAGTAACCAACTCCTTGATGTATGTATTTTAGATCATGAGTGAAGACTCTTCTCAAAACATCAAGGAAAAACTCACAAAACAACCCAGAGTAAACCTATGAACAAAACCCTAGGACTCTTGAATAAGATCTAGGAAAAGTAAATCTGAAACAGACCCAACCAGCGAATTTATAAAATCTGGGATCGCGCGGTCCGCTCGAGCGTGGGTCTTCCCGCTCGAGCGGAGACTTCAACTTCGGTGATTTCATACAGGCTCCACGCTCGAGCGACAGTTTCCACGCTCGAGCGTCGAATCACACCATCAAGTACTTTGTTAGGCGACTGTAGAGATGCTGAGAGCTACCAATCCCCGCTCGAGCGTCACTTTCCCCGCTCGAGCGGGGAGACCAAATTTTGAAAAACTGGAAAACTGAAACCTGTAACAACCTTGGTTTTGATCCATGGATTTTGACAACAAAGGGTCCTAACAATGTGGTACTCGTTTCCCGTGCCTGGGCTAATCCCTATCCCAAGCACAATGCAATATGCATGACATGCATGAATGCAACTAATATACAACCTAGCATACACAATGCTATGAAATGGCATACACGATGCACGAGACAACATGGCATACACAATGCGCTAACATACAACCTAGCATACGCAATGCTATGAAATGAAATGGCATACACAATGCAATATGGGCTTACACCAACATGAGTGGACCTCAGCCACACTCACATAGGAGGCCATGAGATGAAAATGAGACACTCGAAATGCGTGCGTGCACATATGCAAACCAAGGACCGAACCTACGCTCGCTCGAGCGAAGCTTATCTCGCTCGAGCGAGAAGCTTATCTCGCGTGTCTTCCATAAGTACCTTCGCTCGAGCCATAAAGTCTTCGCTCGAGCGAGGAATAAACACTTTCAGGTTTGTCGCAGATGTAGTTCTTCGCTCGAGCCTCCAATGCTTCGCTCGAGCGCACAATGACCTCTTTCAGGTTTGCAGCCAGACGCAGTCCTTCGCTCGAGCGAGTCCTTCTTCGCTCGAGCGAGCAACACAAAACAGCACAGAAATTACAACTCGATTACACAAGTTTGTTCGTGGGATTGACAAGACTTCGGGACCTAACATAGATGACATAAATAGTTACTTTTGTTTTTAGATGGAGAAGAACACAAGACTACCTATTTATTATTATTATTATTATTATTATTTTTTATTAGCAAAAAGAATCTTTATTGATGGAATTATACAAAAGATGATAGAGTTCATCAATAAAGAGGAGCTCGGAGCAACATTCAGCTCGGAGCACCAGTTGGAGAGAATCCAACACAAAGAGAAAACCAAAAAACAGAAACAAGACAACCATCAGCATACAAACTCCCCTCACTATGCTAAGGGACCAAAACAGAAGAAGGAATCATTGAGGTTATTTAACCATACAGACTACCTATTTATTATTACTATTACTACCCAAACAATTATAGATTATTTCAACGATCTAACGTCCATAAATGCACAGTTACATGCACATGTATATGTATAACAACAAAGAATGTTTTTAGAAAATAATACAGATAGTAGGCTTCCCTTGGTGGCTAACATTGAGCTTAAGTGCTTTGATTGAATTTCTGTCTTCTGACCATGCGACTTGGCATGAGAAACCTTGTAGTGTTAGCCGAGTTGCCTATAAAAAAACCTGGTTGTCTTCTTGGCGAGAGAGGTCGCCCAAGAGTTCTTTAGAGAGAGCAAATAGAGACGCAGATGTTGGTCTTGTTCCAAGATAGAGTAAATGTTGAGAAGGGTGTCTTGCCGTGGAAAACTTTTTGCCCAAGATGTTATGATTGCTAGATTCTGGTAGGCTCTTGCTCACCCGTGATTATCAGTTGTAAGCAACTTGGTTGCTGAATTTCTTTGGAGAATTCGGGGTGCGAGCCGAATGTTCGAGCTTCATCAACTAATTTATTCGATAGATTGGATATCATCTTTTATTGGCCACTGAATTCTATTCCTGGCCAATTCATGTTAGTATTCAAAACTTTTGGGAAAAATAAATAATACATATACTTTTCTATTTCTAGAGAGAAAGTGATGATTCTCCAACATGATTTTTGTTAGTCGGCAGCTCGACGGCGGTTCTCTATGTTCCGCTCATTAATTGTTTTTTTCTTAGTTGATGAAGCTATTTCTTGCATGGAGAGGGCACTACAGAAGAGCTCGACGATGCCGATTAAGATGGTGCTCCATCTTCTGATTGACCTTTATCAAGCAACATAATTTTTTCTTAGCAACCATAAAAAGGTTTTTAAAAAAGATGAGTGCAAGAAAGAGTGCTTCCCTCAATGTAGCTTGACGTTGGTCATGGGTTGGCGTGATTGATTGTCATCTCTTATTATGCGTGATTGATTGTCATCTCTTTGGCTAATATCGTTTGTTTATGAACTATAGTGAATTATGGCATGCTGCTACTGATCACTTATTTATGTCTTGACAGAAATTTCCTTGGATTACCAATTGCTGCGATCGTGTTAAGTGCTGCAAATGAACACCTAACTTGGTCTTTATTTTCCGGGCTAGCACGAACGCTTGCACAATAACGATGTTGGCAAACCACCTTGGCCTCATTCTTACAATGGGGTGTGTATACTATTTAATCATTTGGATTGGCAATGAGTTGAACCATGTTCAATGTTGTGTCCACAACCATGATAAATTTTGATTAGCAGGTCAACAACTCTTCTTGGTTGCTCGGCTAAACGAAATGATTGATCGGCAACTCGTTTTAATTGTTTGGCTTTTTCGAAATGCTTGATTGACAACTTTTCTTGATTTTTAGCTTGCCGAAACAATTGGTTGGCAACTCTTTTTGGCTGTCTTGCTGATGACACGGATAATCAAGGTGCTTGCTTGGCATCTCGTTAGCCTTTGGTGTGATTCCCGTTGAATAACTCTAGAGAAAGCTGACCTAGTGGTCGCCGAATTTGAGGCGTTCTTCAAGTTGTTTATCAATGAACCTTTCCGAAAAGCTCACAATTCAAGCATAAATAATAGACAGATGAAGTTACAAATTTCATGTTGATATGTATATACATGTATATATTAGCATATATTTGACAGAGAGACGGAGATGGTGCCCAAGTTTGGTGGTAATTCATCTCAATATTTAGGAGCCAGTGAAGGGTGCTTTCTTTGTTTGTGATCGATGTCAAGAGGAGGCTAACTCGTTGTGGGTGCCGATCAATTTCTTCCTGAATGTAGGGCTTTTCGATGTACCCAAACTCTTGGTTAGCAACTTCTCTTGGCTTCTCGGTGTGCCAAAACACCTTGTCAACATCTCTTTGTATTTGGTTTTGCTAAGAACTTGGTCGGCAAGACTTCTTTGGTCGTCAGCCTTTCCAAAAACACTTCTTTACGAATGCAACACTCATCTTTGATCTTCGATTTTGCCGAGATTTTGGTCGGCATCAACTGTTGGTGTGCCAAGATATCTTTAAACTATATCATGCAAAATTTTTAATGAAGTTCACAGTTTACTTGAACAATAAATTCTTGAAATTATATTAGTGAAATAGAATTAGGAGCTTGAAGGAAATATCATGAGTGTAGACGCGCCCGCGTGAGGCCTTCGTGCTACAGTTCAGACTCAATTTGTGTCACGGTTCTTAATCTGAATCAAAGAGTCCAAATCCGGCAAATCGTTTTGAGAAAACAGATTTTTAGAAAAGAAGTGACAAACATGGACTGCTTTGCTAGATACAGAGTTGCCACCTAAATATTTTTTAAGGGGGAATTTAGGAAACCCTGACTCGGTGCCAAAGGCCACATGTCCATCATCACCAAAGTTACATCGGCTCGGGAACTTGGGTACAATTAGGAAAGGTCAGCTACGAGCACCCCCTCTCGCCCGATCAAAGATCGGCCTCTACTAACCGTGATATCTTGTTTTGAAAACATCATATGTTCTTATTCCGGTTATTAGCCTAGATTTACTATGTTATGTGCACAGCAAACAAGTATAGACCAAATTGCCTAAATTGGAACAAAACATTGCATGTTTGTTTTGAAAATGGTTTGCTACTCGCAAGTAGGCTAAAATGCAGATTTTGCAACCCTCAAGTGGCTTTAGAAAAGATGGTTTTGCCACTATCTAGTGGGCTTAAAACTCACAGTTTTAATACATTATTCCAATTTAGGTAATTCAACCTCCATCCACAGGCATTCAAGCAGTTATATCACATAAGCAGCTAGCCTCATGGTAATCATGCTGTTATGGCAGCACTCACACGCATGCGGTATACTAAAGCATAAATGCTTACCGAGTACTCCGAGCCAAAACAAAAACTAGTTAATAATCATATGCATGATCCTAGTTCATGTTAAGATGGCTAATGCAACACATGCAAAAGTTGGATTTGGGGTAGGATCGGGGGGTGGAGGTGGTCCCGTGGGAATGTTCGTATCATTCTGAACATTAGCTGTCTCCCGGGGGTGGGAATTCCTGGCAGGGGAGGAACTTGTTGCGAAGCAGATGCTCCGGTTTGCTACTGTAACCTTACGATTAACTCTGCTTGTTCATTCATAATCGTGGCCTGCTGCTTGGCGAAGTCTGCCTGTCGGATAGCATCCTGCTGCATCATTTTCATACTCTCTTGGAGCTGGCGCACCATCTCCTCTAAATTGGCCATACTGTTCTGCTCTGACTGAATTATCGGTATATGTTCCCTTTCTATGGGAGAAGCAGAATCCTGATCCCTACCGTACACAGGTGGGGG
>NW_021025067.1:1020021-1074430 GCF_004153795.1 Camellia sinensis | reverse complement strand
AATCTGTCTTAAGATTGTTGGAACAATGCCAGCATCCTCTGTCTTAAATTAAAACAAAGCCAAACAAATAAATAAATAACGTATCAAATTTATTTATGGAACCAAATTAAAAAATAAAAGACCAAGTCAAGTGTGTGACATTCTGTCCTTAAGACAGATTTGCCACACCAAGGTCTCGGAGCTCACCCAAAATGGCACAAAATGGAGCCTTACAAGGCTTAAGAGGGGTCAAACAACCCCAAAGCTTGAAGCAACCTTAAACAACTATTTAGAGGGCCTAAAAATAGAACTTTTTTATGTTATACACTAAGCTCAAAAACAGATGCAAGATAGGCTAAAAAGCTATGCAAAAATGGGGTAAAAAGGGACAAAAGTCTTACCCTTGTAGACCCTCTTCACAAATGGTGGACCAGCAGTCTCCTTAGGTCCAAACCAGCTTCAAAACTCTGAAAACAATCCCTTAGAACCTCAATAGCCAAGGGAAGGTGTAATGGTAGGTGTTTGTGTGTAATACTATGAACAAACACACCTAGAACACTCAAGAGAGAGAGATATAGAGATGGAATATATATATATAAGCCCTAACCTAAAAACCAGAGCTCTCTAACCATGTTTCTCTAAGTTGTCCAACCCTAGAAGAGGGAGGAGAGCCCTCCTCTTATAGGCCCTGTTTGGTAGAGCTGTGGGAAAGTGCTTATAGCTTATGCCTCAACAGCTTATAGCTTATAACTTTCGGCTTAAGCTGATTTCCAGCTTATTCTTAAAGCATCTTCTGCCCCACTCAAGAATAAGCTGATTTCTAACTTCCAAAAAGCTATAAGCTATAAGCTATAAGCTAAACTAAACACATCAAAATAGCTTAAATTAAGCTGAAAGCTGAAATAAGCTGTAATTAAGCTCTGCCAAACAGGCACATAGAAGCTCCCTCTTGCAAAGCTTACAAAACAAGCTTGCTAAGAGGGAAATCCCTCCATACACGTGTATGGAGGGGAGCAAAGGTGGGTGCCAGCTATCACAGCTGGCACAAAATATCTACTGAAAGTAGATGAACAGTGATCGGCCATCCAAAATTGCCATTTTGACAAAATAAATGGCCGATCGGCAACAAAGAATGCCAACCGGCAATATATATTGTTGATGGCATAAAATCACTGGCCGGTGGCCTCGAGCCATGGCCGGTGATGTGTGGAGATGCCTCACAAGGCATTCCATGCCCCTCCAAGGCAAAACACAAGTGTTTGGTGCAAAAACCAGACACAAAACAGTCAAGTCGAGAGATCCTGGGGCAAGGCGTGCAACCAAGACCTCCGGGAACTCAAGACGAACACAAACAAGGATGATCACCGAGTGTTCAAACGGTGACGTCCAAGTCTTGAGGACAGTCAAAAATGGGATGTCTACAGTTGCCCCTCTTTGACAGAGCTCGAAAGTCATAACAATGACGGGAGTGAGTGACAAAGCCCAGAGACGACCCATTTTTGACAAGGCCGAAGACTTAGACAAAGCATACAAGCTACAGATAAAGATATGCGCCCGAAGGTAGGGGCAAAATGCAACTAACAATGCAAGAAGCCGAACATAACTTATGATCATGCAAAGAAACATAGGGACGTATCCCGGTGTTTCGGAAAGGCATAAGCATTGGAACGTATTCCAAATGCTCTTAACCAAATAGGGAGGAACATAGGAACGCATCCCTGTGTTTTAAAAAAGTGGGAGAAACATAGGGACGTATCCCGGTGTTTCGGAAAGGTAGAAGAAACATAGGGACGTATCCTGGTGTTTCGGAAAGAGAGAGAAACGTAGGGACGTATCCCGGTGTTTCGATAAGGTATAAGCATTGGAACGTATTCCAAATGCTCGTAACCAAAGAAGGAGAAACATTAGGACATATCCCGCTGTTTCGGATTGAGTGAGAAACATAGGAACATATCCCGGTGTTTCGGAATGGTGTGAGCATTGGAACGTATTCCGAACACTTTTAACCGAAGAGGGAGAAACATGGGGACGTATCCCGGTGTTTCAGAAAGGAATGAGAAACATAGGGACGTATCCTGGTGTTTCGGAAGGAAGGAGAAACATAGGGACGTATCCCGATGTTTCTGAATAAGAGAGAAGAAACATAGGGACGTATCCCGGTGTTTCGGAAAAGAAGAAGAAACATAGGGACATATCCCGGTGTTTCTGAATGGAGGAGAAACATAGGGATGTATCCCAGTGTTTCGGAAAAAGAAGGAAGAAACATAGGGATGTATCCCGGTGTTTCGAAAAAAGGAGAAGAAGCATAGGGCCATATCCCGGTGTTTCGGAAAAGAAGAAGAAACATAGGGACGTATCCCGGTGTTTCTGAATAAGAGAGAAGAAACATAGGGACGTATCCCGGTGTTTCTGAATAAGAGAGAAGAAACATAGGGACGTATTCCGGTGTTTCTGAATGGAGGAGAAACATAGGGACGTATCCCAGTGTTTCGGAAAAAGAAGGAAGAAACATAGGGACGTATCCCGGTGTTTCGAAAAAAGGAGAAGAAACATAGGGACATATCCCGGTGTTTCGGAAAAGAAGAAGAAACAGAGGGACGTATCCCGGTGTTTCTGAATAAGAGAGAAGAAACATAGGGACGTATCCCGGTGTTTCGAAAAAGAAGAAGAAACATAGGGACGTATCCCGGTGTTTCTGAATGGAGGAGAAACATAGGGACGTATCCCAGTGTTTCGGAAAAAGAAGGAAGAAACATAGGGACGTATCCCGGTGTTTCGGAAAGGAATGAGAAACATAGGGACATATCCCGGTGTTTCGGAATGGAGGAGAAACATAGGGACGTATCCCGGTGTTTCAGAACAAGGAGGGAAAACATAAGGACATATCCCAGTATTTCCGAATAAGAGAGCGTGCATAACAATGCAAGTGGAAAGTGCGTGACAACGCAAGTGAAAAGGTGCACAACAATGCAAGATAGATGTGCATAAAAATGCAAGTAACGAGCATAACAATGCTAGATAGATGTGCATAACAATGCAACGAATGGTGTGTGTAACAATGCGATTGAAACGTGTAACTTCAAAAGCGCGTTTGAAACAAAATGCCGAATAGGGAAATACAAGCCTTAGCGAGACCAAATCCAAACGCGACCTTCGATTTACCTCTCGGAGGGGTTTGTAACATACTCCGCTTGAAAAGGGTACACCCTGTTTGTATTGGTGAGAGATAACATCTGCGGCTGCTTTAATTGCCATTCTGACTTGAAGCAGGCTTAAGCTTGGAGTAGAGGCACACTCATTCTTCGGAGCACTGACAAGGCCTGAAGAGGTACATCCGGAGTACAATCACGGAATTTGCTGAAGGTGAAACACACTTAGATGCTTCGGTTTTCCCTCTTTTCTTTTGCTTTGTAGTCTGGAACCCATATAGCTTCAAATAGGTCCTTGTTTTACTGTTCTTGCATGACTTGGGTTGAACCCTGCGGTTTTAAGAAAGAACAAATTCTTGTTTTGCACAAATGTGGAGAATGGCACAGCACTCTGAGCACAAAACGATTCATTTTTGAAATTGAGAATGAGTTCTCAACCGGGTATTAAGCCTACAACTGACCACAGCCAAAAGGACTCAAAAATGGAAAACAAAGGTAAAATAACCTAAACACAACGAGACATGCTCAGGACGACTCAAAACAAGATTTGAGACAAACAAAACAAAAGACACGACATACAGACGTGCACAGGGAGCCTGTTTCTTCGGGTATTGTTTCCCACCCTTTCTCATTTGTGATTCTCACATCACTCGGCCCTCAAGCTCAGTTTTTCTTAAAAAAAGCCATTTTTCTCACTTTTTCTCTCAGCGCACATCTCTCTATTCTTTAATCTCTCATTTTTCATCCCTCCCCAGGGTGGTTGATGAATAAACAGGAAGTTGCGGGTTCTTGCCCCAAGCATTCTGCTAGATTCTCTTCTTCTGCTCACAATAGTGAACTTTCTCCCACAGAGGGGTTGCGATGCGGCTGGATGTGCAGCAGATCTGCAATCGACATTGGTTGACGATGCTCTTACTGGGGAGTTTGGACGTGATTAGATCTGTCCAAACAAAGGAGTGGAATATCTTGATCCGTTCCCGTTCGTGCTTCGCGCTTGGCTTGATACCTCGTTGCTTGGAGGATGAAAGAGCTTTCAGCCCTTTGTTGTTAACTTCAGTTGTGCCCTCTTCTGGCAAGTAGAGTGCCCTTCTTGGCAAGTATGTTAAAAATGGGGAGAAAACTGGAAGCCTGACTTAACTGTGCCCCTAGTTCATCATTTTGACCATTTTTTGTTTTTGGCTTTCTACTAAAACAACTTTGACCAAAATGAGAGTTAGATTAACATGCTTGTTCGATTCTTGATTTGAAATCATGCAAGTCAGGTTATGAGCACTGAAAATTTTCCTTTTTGGGTCCAAGAAAATGGTCTAGTTTTGAAAAATGGAATAATTTTCGAGGAAATAGTCAACCTCAGTAAAAATTTTCAAAAACTATTTTTGCAAGCGGTCTATGCTCAACGAGCGCAGAACTTACTCTCGAGATGCGCAACCTCAGATCGGAGGTAATAGAAAATTGCCCCTTGTCTGGATGGTATTGCACGGCAATGGAAAGTTGTCCCTGGTTTGAATGGCGACTCACGGCAACGGAAAGTTGCCCCTTGTCTGGATAGTTCCGCAGCATATCGTAAACAGTCCTCATTAGTGATGATCGCAGCCGAACTCTCGGATACAGAGAAGACGAAGATGGTCAAAACCAATATATGGACACAGTCACTTGAAGTGTTTCACGGCTGGACTTCAGAATGAAGCTGCCTACGTATCCCAAACATGGGAATCAAGCCTTACGTAGTTCGGGGTTTAAGGTACACTCGGGTATTTAACCTCTCCTTTTGCGCTCTAACTTTTACCAAGGCCGCCCTTCCAGGTTTTCAACCTTGCGAGCTCTGTTCTTCTTTTCTTTTCATTTATTTTCTTCTTTTTTCATCTTTTTCTTCTTTTTTTTTTTCATTTTTTGCATTTTCTTCATTTTCCTCTTTGCATTTTTCTCTTTTGTTCTTTTCTTTTCTTTTTTTTTTTCCGCTCTAACTTTTGCCTGGGTCGCCCTTTCGGGTTTTCGGCCCAGCGAGCCTCTCAAGGGTAAAAGTGTGGCTTGGTCCATGTCAAATGGTTCTGAGATCTCGAATCCGTCTGAATCCAGGAGAGTGACTGCTGTTCGCTGACAATGCAGGAGTCCATCCCATGGGGGCTGGATTTGCCCCTAGTGTCGTGGATAGGAACTCAGTTGTTCTTCAGCAATACTTTCTTCTTTCTTCTCTTCTGGGGTTTGGCATTCTTGCCGATCTTTGTTGATTTGCAGGACAATCCATCTTCGGCTCTTCGAGCACAATCTGGCATCTTTTGCCCCTAGTTCAAAGGGGTGCTTCTGATCTAGCTTTGCAAGCTTCTTTTAGTGACATCTGATCTCCTTGATCTGACTTTTCTTGCCCCTAGTTTGAGGGCTGCTTTGAATAGGCTACACAGGCCTCACGTTGTAGTTAACCATTGAACATTTCTGAACTTAAGTCCAAGGTTTGACAATGAGGGGTCGAGTCTTGAGGCTGAGAGCGATCCTACGCTGCATAATCTCAAGAGTGATTCCACACAGGTCTTCGCAAGATCGCTCAAAACAGTTTTTGAAATCTTTTAAGAAAGCGACAAATCGCTCACGCTGAAGACAATGTGGAACCAATCTGGATCAAGTCAGGATCCTTCTCAGTACTCACATTAACAAGCATGATCTTGATCATTAAGGGCTTAGCATGCCTCTCTTTCTCTTCAATTGATCAAATTTTGCAAAACCCGAGGAATTCCTTCCTTTTCGTTTTTATCACAATGTTTCGAAAAAAGTTTTGGAAAACTTAGGTCGATGCAATGAATTCAAGGCATAGAAAAGACACAGCTTCTAGTCAAATACTACCATCTTATTTAGAATTCCTGGCACAACTGGCACATGGCAGAAGCAAACACAAGAGTGTGAAAATCACTACTGTTCTATTCAGATTTGTTGGCGTAACTGGCTACAAGGCAGAAACAGACTCAAAAGAAAGTAAAAAGACAAACACAAAACAAGCAAGTGATGTCTGAGGTTACACCCCCGAAATCACGCGACACTAACAAAACAGGACTGACTCGATATAACAAGACGGACCCGACTGACTCAATATGAAAAGACTGACTCAAAACAAAGAGACAGACTCAAAACAAAACAACAGAACTAACTCAATACCCAAGTCAGAACGTACAAAACCCAGCATTTACAAATGCTCAAAACAGTGCGTGCCATACGCCACATTCGGAGTAAACTGAGCGCCGCCCGCAGGTGGTTCATCCCTCGATCACATCACATTATCCCCCACAAGTTCACTGATCTGGTGTCGATAGACTTTGCATGACCTGGTGTGGGGATGACCCTGTTGTCAATCAAATTTTGTATCTCGTGGCGGAGACGGACGCAACTGTCGGTGTCATGACCGGTTTGTTGATGAAAAGCACAGTACTTAGTCGGGTCATGCTTTGGAGGGAGAGGATCGGGTAGAGGCCGTTGTTCCAACGGTTTCAGATGTCCTTTCCTGAGTAGGACCCCTAGGGCATTAGACAAAGGCATATAGAGTGGGGTGAAAACCCTCTTATCTCGGGGTAGATAGTCTGAAGTTCGGGGGTTTGAAGTGGATGTACCAACAAAGGGGGTGGCTACTCTTGGTGTGGTGGTGGTGACCATGCCCACTTCAGAAGATTTTGCAGCTGCATCACCGCTGGTGGTCGCACTTGAATTGCGGGAAAACGCCCTCCTAGGCTGCTCCTTCTCCTGGTCAATAAGGCCTTGCTTCATAGCGTCCTCGATCTGTACTCCCATCTCATTCAAATCTGAAAAGGTAGGGAACGGGAGCACGATCATTTTCTGCATTAGTTTGGGCTGGAGGTTGCGCACAACCATCCGTATTTGATCCTTATCCGTTGGCCTAATGATCATTATTGAGGCCTTGGCCCTCCAGCGGGCCACGAATTTCGAGAAGCTCTCCTTTGGCTCTTGGTGGGTGACTTCAAGATCACGAGTTGTGACCTCAATCTGTGCGTTGTAGGAGTATTGATCACTAAAGGCCTCAGCCATCTCTTCCCAATTCTGTTTCACAGAGTTCTCCAATTTTGCATACCAGATTGCGGCTATCCCAGACAGGGTCCGGCCAAACAATGATAGCTTCTGTAATCTAGTGAGGCCCATCGGCCTTAGTATGTTTGAAAACAGCCGGAAATGTACCATGGGATCCCCAGATCCATCAAAGCGGTCGATGTGCTGCATCTTAAATCTGTCCGGCAGCGTCACAGCCGAGTCTGTATACCATCTTCAATGTCAGGAATGGAGTGGGCCCCTTGAGACTTCTTGAACAATTTCTCAAGCTTGCTCACTTTCAATGCTGTGGGGTCTGTCTCGACATTAAAGGGGAGGT
Organism: Camellia sinensis; assembly: GCF_004153795.1. Classification (NCBI taxonomy): domain Eukaryota; kingdom Viridiplantae; phylum Streptophyta; class Magnoliopsida; order Ericales; family Theaceae; genus Camellia; species Camellia sinensis. The sequence goes on along the minus strand of NW_021025067.1, from coordinate 1,066,939 downwards.
CTGGTATGTTGGCGGGTGTTTTAGATAGCTGGGGTAGAACCGGGGGCGGAGCTAGCCCTGTCGGAATGTCTGTATCTTCCTGAACATTAACTGTCTCCCCGAGTGTTGGAACTCTTGGTGGGGGAGGAGCCTGGTGTGAAGTAGATACTCCAGTTTGCTGCTCTAACCTGGCAATTGTCTCTGCCTGTTGGGCTATGACCACAGCCTGTTGCTTGGCGAATTCTGCTTGATGGACAGCGTCTTGCTACATGGCTTTTATACTATCTTGGAGTTGGCGCACCATCTCTTCCATTCCCGTCATACTGCCCTGATCTAACTGATATATCGGTATATCTGTCTCTGTTGTAAAAGCAGATATCTCAACCCAACCGCACACAGGTGAGATGGATAATGACTGCTGATCCGAAGACTGTTGAACTGATGATCTGTGCCTGACTGGCCTTTTTACCCTGCTTCTGGCAAAGGAACACTGATTGCCCTTGAACTGAATCTCTAACCTGACAAAGTCTATCAGCACAAGTCCGATGAACCTCGGGGGATATCAGAGCCTTCTGAAGCTATGGTTCCAGGATTACCTAGCAAAAGGGGAAAACAGAGAGCATCTCAGCCTGATTTCACCATAACCCATATGAGCAAAGCTGAATGACTGTGCCCCCCCTATAGAATTCTGCCCCCAAAATTCTGCCTGTAAACTGATACCCCCAGGTAAAACTGATTCCCCAAATACTGATAGTGATGCCCGCAGGCTTGTTACTCAGACTTGCAAACTGTTATGCGCATTCCCTGTAGAGATACACTCTAAAAGCACATAGCAAACAAATGAGAGCCAAGACACCCCTATGTTGGGGTAGGGTTTCCCTGTCCTATTTTGTCAGGAGCTAGGGTTTCACTACGCACGCAATGGTTTTAAACAACCTATAATCGGGTAAGCAACCTGTCCTAGCTTGGAATGGTCACTATTGATTCCGAATATGCACTAGGTAGAATAGTCAAAAGGGTGCCCCGGTAAAACCGGGGTTTGTGTTCCCATACTGTCAGAGCCCACAATCGGTCAGCCTTATGGCATGCTTTGACAAAGTCAAGCCTCCGGCAAACCGTTCAGGAATGGCAGATGGCAAACACGGTGTCCTAGGCGCACCAATGCACATGCAATGCAAAGAGACACATAAGTGAAATTAAAACAGGATATCACGAGTTTGAGTCAAGCTCTCTAAGTCCCCAGCAGAGTCGTCAGAAACTGTAGACGCGCCCGCGTGAGGCCTTCGTGCTACAGTTCGGACTCAATTTGTGTCACGGTTCTTAATCTGAACCAAAGAGTCCAAATCCGGCAAATCGTTTTGAGAAAACAGATTTTTTCTCCCACTTTCTATCTCTTTATCTTTTTGTCCCTCTCTCTCTCTCTCTTTCTCTCTCTCTCTCTCTCTGGGCCTTTCTCTCTTTACGGCTCAAGCTCTCTTCCTGAATGTCAAAGAATGAATTCAATGGGCTCTATCTAATACAACGTATAAACAATGAATAAACACACACACAGCCTTCTTTTCACATCCAGATTTTCTCAACACACACACACCCACAAACACACCCAATTCTAGATTATTCTACAATTTACTGTATGATCAAAATTAATTTAACTAAGCAACACTTAGTCTTAATAAATCTTGATTAACACATAATTAAATCAATCATGACTAATCCCAAATCCCACTTAATTTAATTAGTCTAATTTGACTTCCTTTAGAGCCCAATTAATAATATTTAAATTTATTAATCTGAATCAGATATATTTTTTTTTAATCAAACTCCCAAAAGGCTCCAAATATTAAATTAAACTTATTGTCATCATCAATTTTGATTTCTCAAACCATTTAGGCCTTCAATTTCTAATCAGATTCCAAATTTCCGTCAATAAATTACATATTCAAATTGGACACCCCATAAATAAATTTAATTCGTAATAATCACAATTCTCAATCCTCATAATTTAATTAACCTAATTAACTCCAATTCAGACCTAATTAATCGAATCTCAATTCTACTAAACTGAATTGAATATTTAATTAAACTCCCAAATGGGTCCGTAATTAAAAATTAAATTGATTCAACTTCTTAATTTCACGTCCTTAAGCCATTTGGACCCTTAATTTCTAATTGCAAAATAAATCTTTAAAAGAATCATATACGAATCAGATTCCACAATTATCATAAATCCCAAACTAAATTAGGATAACGACTAATTAAAATCCCAAATCTCCTTAATTAACCAAATATAAAATATTATACGTGGCGGGGTTGTCACATCATAAGTAGCCGATTATCACAAATTATTAATTATTTACTATAATAATTCATGGCCCTATCTTCGTCAATTTCTTTTGTTGGGAATACTTTTGGGGAGAGAAAAAGTGAAGACCCAGTTATGGGTTTAACTACAATATCTTGTTCTTGAGCCAAACAAGTCACAAACCTTTTTATGAGATGGACGAAAACATTGGTATTTATGCAAAACAGATTTTCTAACTTCATATATGTAGCTATAGCGATTCTGATTTTGACCTGTGTCTTCCTGTATCTCGTACTCGGGTTTCATGGTTTTATATTGTTGTTCACATCTTGCTTCCCTTGTATCTCCTTAAATTTGGCTATTGGATTGTTGTGGTTGCGTTTGGGATAGGTTAGTTGCTTAGTTTCTAAACTTTTGTTGCCTAGGATTTTGCTCCTCCGCTCGAGCGGTCTTTGCAAACTTTCAGTACTTTTGTAGGTCTGCAAAACTACTGGGAGGGTATATTCTACGCTCGAGCGGTTCTTTCTGCGTTTGAGCAGCCCTTTCTTGCGCTCGAACGTTGGTTTGTTGTCTACAAAACTACGAGGAGTGTGCATTTTGTGCTCGAGTGGCCTTTCTTATGCTCGAGTAGAACAACTTATTGCGTCTAACGCTCGAGCATCACTTCTTGTGCTCAAGCAAACTATGTGTATATCAGTTCACAGCAGCACCTTTTTACATCACTTTTTTTATATCTTTTTCTCCTAAAACCCTTGTCATGACCCGAACCCACCCCTATGGGTTTAGGACATAACCGGCCAGTAATCAAGGGATTACTTATGGTCTCAAACCAAACCAGACATAACTCATCAGAGTAAAGGGGCCTAACGGAAGCAAAATTTAAAACTTTGTCCATGGAGTTGTGCTTACATGGCACATCATAACAAACCATGCATATACATGTTAATAACTCACATCAAAATATGTACTAATACAAATAACTCTGTACATACAGGATCATTCAGTATGGGTCAGCCAATCAAAACTATATATAAACATAAACCAAGGTCCTTGCTGACATGACAAAACAAAACAAGATAGCAAAAGGGCGAAGACGAGTCTCGTGCGTGAGACGTAAGGGCTGACTCTTCAAAACCTTGGTTGTTCCACACGGACTTCACTGAGGCTGGGTTGGGACCTCTCTTGGCTCACCTACAAACACATGAATGAGCGTGAGCGAAAACCCAGTGAACAATATCAATAAAGAAGTTACACAAATGGTATTTAGAACAACATGTTTCAAACGGCCTTGGGCCCAATTCGCATTTCTATCCAACATATGTACAAATATAGGTCAAGTGATTGTGGTTCCAAACACATCATACGGCCTCGGGCCCAATTCATTCATGTCATACGACCTCTGGCCCACTTATCTTTCATTCCTGTCAAACTGGTCTTTGGCCCAATTCATACTTTCATGTCAAACCGGCCTTTAGCCCATTCATACTTTCGTGTCAAACTGGCCTTTGGCCTATTCATTCTATCATTCAGATCATACTGGCCTCTGGCCCATTCATTCATTCATGTCAAATTGGCCTTTGGCCCATTCATTCTATCATTCAGATCATACTGGCCTCTGGCCCACTTATTCGGCAGAGCAAACATTGTCCACCAATCGAGTCAACGAACTTGTAAAACTTACATAGGAGTAAGCAATTGGACAATAACATATTTCAGATATCTTTGTTAAGATATTACTCACAGTGATCGGTTGGTTGGTTTGCCCTGGAGCTTGACCCTACACATCACATAACACATACGGGTCACAAATGATTCAATCCGTTCTTTAATTCACATATTCCTCTTTAGGCTTTATTCTTATCCATTTAATTCATTTACAATGCTTAATGCATGCCTAAGAGTACTTAGAAGTGAAAGAGAACGGAAAACGAAACACAGAATGCACTTTCAAAATTTTCAGAAACAGGGTCCTCGCTCGAGCGTGGACTTCCCCGCTCGAGCGGACCCATGAAGCCTGCAAAAGTACTGGTTATGTCAATTTTACGCTCGAGCTTGAAGTCTGGCGCTCGAGCGGAAGGCCTCACTACATGGCTCCCCGCTCGAGCGTAAACTTTCCCGCTCGAGCGGACATCCATGTCTGCAAAAATACTGGGAACACGAATTTCCCGCTCGAGCGGCACTTTCCTCGCTTGAGCGGACATCATAAATTCTGGGTTTTTCAGAATGGTTCTTGAGCTCAAATTCATCATTCCAACCAACATTTCTTGCATATTATGGCTCAAACTTCATATATACATGTACTCACATGGTACAAACACCAAATTGCAACACAATGAAGCTCAATTCCTTGAATTACCTACATGCATGTTCCAAATTACACCAAACTTGTTTCCATCATAACAATTCCATGTATTTCAAACTTATATTCCCATAAATTGTACATGCATGTGAGATATGCTCAATATTCTCAATTTAGTTGGTGAAGAGATGATCAATTACATGGACTTCATTCACAATTCAACATGGATTACACACTTTATGCTCAAACATGGAAATTCCTAGCAATTTCCTATATGCATGTGTTCCATGACTTCCAATTCAACAAAACCAACTCAATTCATGATCTAACCCACCATTTAATCTTCAATTCACAAACTCACAATTCAAACTCATGAATTTACTTACCTAGAGGCTCAATTTTCCCAAATTATAGTCAAATCTTGAATTGGGCTTCAATTTATCCAAGCTTCAAGAACCAAAACCTCAATTTGAGCTCTCCCTCTCTCTAAGTCGGCCTCTTTCTCTCTCTCTCCTTAGAGTGATTTCAACCAAAATGAAATAAAGAGAGAAGTTGAGTGCATAGTGCCCCTATGTATAAGTCCCACTAAAATGAGCCATTCATGACAATTGAAGTTGCCTCCAAATCAAACTGTTTGGATATATATATATTGCCTCATAAGTAGCCGATTATCACAAATTATTAATTTTTTACTATAATAATTCATGGCCCTATCTTCGTCAATTTCTTTTGTTGGGAATACTTTTGAGGAGAGAAAAAGTGAAGACCCAGTTATGGGTTTAACTACAATATCTTGTTCTTGAGCCAAACAAGTCACAAACCTTTTTATGAGATGTACGAAAACATTTGTATTTATGCAAAACAGATTTTCTAACTTCATATATGTAGTTATAGCGATTCTGATTTTGACTCGACTCTTGCTGTATCTCGTACTCGGGTTTCATGGTTTTATATTGTTGTTCACATCTTGCTTCCCTTGTATCTCTTTAAATTTGGCTATTGGATTGTTGTGGTTGCGTTTGTGACAGGTTAGTTGCTTAGTTTCTAAACTTTTGTTGCCTAGGATTTTGCTCCTCCGCTTGAGCGGCAATTCTTGTGCTTGAGTGGGCTTTGTAAACTCTCAGTACTTTTGCAGGTCTGCAAAACTACTGGGAGGGTATATTCTACGCTCGAGCGGTTGTTTCTGCGTTCGAGCAGCCCTTTCTTGCGCTCGAGCGTTGGTTTGTTGTCTGCAAAACTACGAGGAGTGTGCATTTTGTGCTCGAGTGGCCTTTCTTACGCTCAAGCAGAACAACTTATTACGTCTAACGCTCAAGCATCACTTCTTGCGCTCAAGCAAACTATGTGTATATCAGTTCACAATAGCACCTTTTTACATCACTTTTTCATATCTTTTTCTTCCAAAACCCTAGATCTAGAGCCTCTCTCTCTCTAAAACTCACATTCTATCTACATTTTTACCTATATCTGTTGATTTCTCTACCCTAGTGTCTTTCGAAAAAAAGTAGAGTTTCTCAAGAGCTCCATTTTGATCTGAACAAAAGTCAATTTCGGCGTCTTTGAAGTTTTCTCCTTGCTTCGCTCATCTTCTAACTTTGAGGTAGGAACTTTCTACACTCTCCTATGATTTTTAACTTAGTTATTTGTTGATTTGCAAATAATGTTAGGATTTAAAGGATTTTTAGTCAAACCTAGGGTTTTAGTTTAAAATCAAAAAGGAGTTTTCAAATGAAGGTATTGCAAATGGTTGTGGGTGTAGATATGAGGATGTGCTATGTTAAATTTATTTATTTTGACACATGGAATAGATTTTAGAAGAAAATGGAGTTTTGCCTTAAAATATTTCAAATAATTATTTTGTATAAATAATAAAATTGGTATTGGGAATACGAAATTGAATAGATGTTTATATTAATGGTGTAGTTGGATATGTGTTATCTCTCACCTATGGAAATTTGGATAGTTTATCTGTTTTGGAGATTGTATATCTGTTTAGAAATATTTGTTTTGGACATCAGTGGAGGATAACTATGATTGTTGTAGAAATTACATGAGGATTAGGTGAATTGAAACTAATCTTTTATCGATTATCATTGAATATGACTATGTTTTTAATACATTGTATATGTATGATATTCGGAGGAGAAAGGAGATGTACTCCATATTTGGTAGAATAAAGGAGATGGACTCCATTGAATTAAGTTGGCCTATGTGTCCAGGGTGAGAGTCCCGAAAACCGCCTGTATATATATAGGTGCCGATTCCCCGGATGAAATTTTCGTAAAATGACAAATTGAAGTGTTTTTGTAATGGTTGTGTTGGTTAGAGAACCACTGAGTTGTAGCCTCAGTTGGGTTGTCTACATAACAATGGACTTAACTCATGAACTGAGGTGCAATGAATTGTCATGAAATGAATTAAGATAAAATGGCTTGAGATATGAAACTGGGCATATTATGATTTTGTAACAATACAAATGATTTTATCATGGGCATTGTATATGCATATCATACTTATATCTTTGTTAAGATTCATATATTGTGCTAGATTGTTTCTAATGGGCTTTGACTCACCCTACTTGGGAAAAATGATTTTCAGGTGCTGGTGATATGCCTCCGCTAAGGACTTAGCATGGGAGGACCGTGGAGCTGAAGGCTCAATTCTGGTTCATTTTGTATTTACTTTTCACAAGCCTAGGGCTTTATTTGTATTAAGCTTATGACTCATTTTGTTGTAACCAAGCACAGTCTTGGAAAGATGTAAGCCATTAGGGCATATGAATACTTGTTTAGCTTTCATTTTTTATTACCTCTTGTAACACATGTTGTAGATTTAGGATGAACGATTTTTGAATGTGTGTCGCATGTGTCACCTTTTGATTATTAACTCTGATTAATAAGGGTTTCTTATTTTATTTACATTACATTGCACTAGCGTTTGGAGTTGGTTTATTGCAATTATTTTGGGGGCATTACAACTTGATATCAAAGCGTACCAGGTTTAAATACTTTAGGTACATAGGAAATGGTTGTTACCACAATGGGTTTGTCTCTCTTGATAGAGACATTAGTACATATGATATGCTTATGTGATAACATGATTATGTGGTTATATGGGTATGAGATTTAATTTCTAAGATATTAATTGAGTCTACGAGTTTCTAGAAGTCCTATTAAAAGAGCACTTGAGCACTGCTGTTTCTAATTAGAACTCTAGCAACGCAGTGGGACGGTCATTATCCAAGAATGAAATTCGTATGTGTTTATGTGACTACGTGTTTAAGTGGAGTGAATTACTATTGTTCACTGTATTAGGATGCGAGTGAGTTAGCTTCAGCACATTTGTAAATGTGCTAATCTTTTTTGTTACCTTCAATAGGATGATAGGACGTGGTGGTGGTAGGCGTGGTAGGCTTAAAAGGCATGAAGTGCCTTTACTAGATGATATTTCAGCACAGGAAGAAGGGTTGGTCAGGCCAATGTGGCCGAACCAGTTAGTCAACAGGCCATGGGGACCTTAGCCCGCGAGATGGCCAGAGCGTTGCGAGAATCCATGGACATTCTCAAGGCTGAGAATCAAGTCTAAGCTCAAGTAGCTGAGGCAGGGCAGTCTTTCATGAAGTAGGAGTTTTTCCAGTCAAATTCGGATGAGTTTGTAGGTGATCCCAATGAGCCACTGAAGGCAAATGAGTGGCTAGAGCAGATAGTGAAAACGTTTGAGATGCTTGGTATTGAGGACGACCAATTGCAAGTGACCTTGGCATCTTTCTAATTGAAGGAAGATGTAGGTCAGTGGTGAAAATATGTGCGTGGGCGCATTGGGGTGACTTGGGAGGCTTTTGTCAGCGTCTTCTAGGACAAGTTTTTGCCTTCCATTGTTAGGAAGAAGTTGATAGATCAATTCTCCAAGCTTGTGTAGTTGAATACTCCGGTGGCTAAGTTTGAGGCCACATTTACGAGCTTGTCCAGGTTGGAACTCATGGCGACTAAGGAGTGCTGTTGTTTAGAGTTCGAGAAGAGACTGAGGACAGGGCATATGTTCAAGGTGGCCAGGTCAATGATTAGAGATTATGGACGCCTTGTGGAGGCAGTGGCTTATCTTAAGACCGTAATGCAGATGGAGGAGGAAAGAATGAGAGGCTCCAAGAGGAGTCAAGACATTTAAGTGGATAGTAAGAGGTAGAGGGGTTCTAACCATTAGCAGTCCCAAGGAGCTTAGTCAAGGTCTACCTTTCTAGTGCCGAATTCGGGTTCTGGGAGAGGTGGGCAGGGAGATTTCACTTGTTACAAGTGTGGCCAGTTGGGCCATAAGTCTTCAGCGTGCCCGTGGACTCGCCTTTTTCTCGCCCCCCCTTTTGGAAAGGTTTGAAAAAAAGTCCTCATAGTTCGGACTCCCACGGTTCTAAATCTAGTCTCGCAAGTGCAATGTGAAACTGATAATCACAAAAGAGTCCAAATCCGACAAATCTTTTTGGAAAATCGATTTTAAATCAAATAATGCCAAAATTAGACTACTTTGTCAGATACAGAGTCACCACCTAAATGTTTTATTTTTGAGAAATTCAGGAAACCCTAACTCGTGCCAAAGGCTACGTGTCTGTCATCATCAAAGTTGCCTCGGCTCGGGAACTTGGGTACGAGATGGGAAGGTCATGAATTGAGCATCCCCGCTCGCCCGATCAAAGATCGACCTCTACTAATCTTGATATGGTATTTTATAAACGTTATGTGTTTTTGTTCTGATTATTTAAGCTAGCTTTACTATGTGACGTGCACATGCAAGTATAGACTAGTTTAAAAGACTTGGAACAATTCAACTCATGTTTGTTTGTGAAAATGGTTTGAATTTGCCACCTCAAGTGGGCTTAAAGATGCGGATTTTCTACCAAACATAGTAGGCTTAAAACATGATTTGTCACTCAACAAAGTGGGCTTAAAACGCACACTTGTTGAATCGTTTCAATTCAAAAAACAAGCCTTCATCCACAGGTAGTCATGCAATTTAGCATTTAAGCACATAGCCTCACGGCAAGCATGCTAGACATGGCAGCATTTACACTTATGCAAGTATGCTAAAGCATAGAAGCTCACCAAGTACTCCAAGCCAAAACAAAAACTAGTTAGAAAGATTTATGATCCTAACTATGTAAGATGCCTAATGCAACACATGTGATAATGTAATTAATAGGCTCGGCTACTAATATGGCATATGAATCGATTTAAACAACATGCGATTAAACACGTATTCAAAGAAGATATTGAAATTGCAATGCAGTTCGAATGATGTGCCGAGCCTCGGTGTATGCAATACGAAATGAAAGGATGCAAGCATAAGGTATGCTAATTGAAACATGACCCTAATCTAACCATCAAAAGCGGGTAAATAAAAAGGAGAAAGACGTGGAGTTGGAAGACATACACACACACACACATTTATTACAACATTACGCCCTCGCAAAGGAGGGTCCGAATGAATAAAAGCTAACTAGCTAGCTAAACTAAACTAATTAAGCTAATTATTACAACACTTGAAACTAATTAACTAGCTAAACTAGCTAACTAATTATTACAAGCCGAATTAATTAACTATTATGGTTAACTAATTACAAAACGTAATTGAATAACTAGTTTAAACTAACTAATTAATTACAACACTTAAACTAATTAATTACAACATGAATTAATCAACTAATTAACTGGACAAGTTAACTAAATGGCCTCGGGAAATGAGGGATGCATGCATGCTCAGTTTCTCTACCCGAAAAGTCACCGTTTGCTGCTGCGAGCCTCTAGTTGCGCATTTGATCACTGAAAATTAACTTCCAGAACCCTTCTGCTTCACTTCAGGAACCCACTGTGCAAATTTCATTGGTGGCCGGTTGGCCACTGGTGACATGAACTATTCTTTTTGCTGCAACTGAGAGCAGGTAGAGCAAAACAATGTATTCTCACAGATTATTTGCACACTTTGCCTCTCCTTTTCATAAGGAGATCAAAGAAGGGACAAAATTTGGGTTTACAAACCATCAATCAAGCAATTTCATTACATGATGGTTTGTGAAACTAATTGTGCAAGTTCAATGAATGCAAAATGAGACCAAAAGACCATGACCCTATCATGCATGATCAAGGGCAATGGAGACCAAGGAAAATGACACATTTCATCACTTTTGAGTATGAAATGTCTCATTTCCGTTGTGTTCAAACTAACGTCTGATTTGAACACATTCAATGCAACACAAAAGATGCTTATCTTGCATCTTTTACTTGTCCAATTTTGTTTACTCATTTTAATTACCAAAACCATTCTTTAATTGATTAAGTTCATTAGTGAGAGTCCTCTAATGGAAAGATGATTCAAACAACAAGTTGTTTTGGGCATGAAAGAGGCATTACACTATTGGTAATAAACCCCCTAAGGGATTAAACCAATAGGTGCAACACCTCCATTTCACACTTAGGTAAACAAGTGGTTTGAAACCATTTTCAAAGTGAAGAATGGAGGGAGATTGCAGAGATTTTAAGTGCTGAAATGAAGCGCAAAACAACACCAAAACATGTTATTAACTCAAAACAATGATGATTAAAGCATTAAAACATCAAGCTAGTGAAAGAAACTACACTACAACCATGCAATACAAGACTTAAATGAACTAACCAGCCCAAAACAGAGACAAAACAGGTTAAAACAGAGCTTAAAACACGCTGTACTTGAGCCACAAAAAGTTAAAATAATAAGCTAACATGTAAGGCTAACTCGGCATGCAAACAAGACATAAGGAAGGGAGGCTAACCCCTCTAATTTTGGACTTCAAAACAAGGTCTTTACCATTAAAAAACCTCTGAAATTCAATGGTTAAAAGGCCCAAAAAATTTGTTTTAAAAGTGATGAAAAAAAACATACAAAAGCTTAACAAACAAAGGAGCAAGAAGCATGAACCACCCCCAACTCAAAGAGACCTCAAACCCACACTTTTAAGTAAAAAAAATAGAGTTTTTGACAGTTCAAAACCAGCCCAAAAATAGTTGAAATAGATGGAAAAACAAAGATACAAAACAAGTATAAATAAGGTAAGTGCTATACCTTTGAAGCAAAACACAAAATAGCCAATAATCCAAGCTCAAACCACCTTCTAGAGCTCAAACAAGACTCCAAGTAATCTCAGCCCAAAGGTGAGAGTATTTGGTTAAGGGTTGGTATGCAAAAGCTAAGGACTTGTGAGTAAATGTGTACAAAATATCGAGAGAGAGAGAGAGAGAGGTGGCAAAATCATCTTTTCTAAAAGCCCACTTGAGGGTGGCAAAATCTGCATTTTAGCCTACTTGCGAGTAGCAAACCATTTTCAAAACAAACATGAAATGTTTTGTTCCAATTTGGGCGATTTGGTTTATACTTGTTTGCTGCGCGCATAACGTAGTAATTCTAGGCTAATAATTGGTTTAAGAACACATAGCGTTTTCAAAATTGGATATCACGGTTAGTAGAGGCCGGTCTTCAGACCGGGCGAGAGGGGGTGCTCATAGCTGACCTTCCCCGATCGTACCCAAGCTCCCGAGCCGAGACAACTCCGGTGATGACGGACATGTGGCCTTCGGCACCGAGTCAGGGTTTCCTAAATTCTCCCATTTAAAAATATTTAGGTGGCGACTCTGTATCTGGCAAAGCAGTCCATGTTTGGCACTACTTTTTCAACAAAATCTGTTTTCTCAAACGATTTGCCAGATTTGGACTCTTTGGTTCAGATTTAGAACCGTGACACAAATCGAGTCCGAACTGTAGCACGAGGTCCCCACGCGGGCGCTGCTACACTGTAATGAAACATCTAGATGCAAATGTCATGCAAAGAAATGCTACATTCATACAAACCGAAACAAGGTATGGCAACCTCAAACACAAAAGTAAGTAAACACGCCACGTGTGGGAATTATGGACCGAGCCACATTTCATGTAGAAAGGATGTAAGAAAATTGTGCAAGCTTAACTACGCGACGCGTAGGAAAGGCGAAGTGCGACCATTGAGCACACCCGAGGTCTCAACCGAAATCCTAATGTGTTGCATGCATGAGAAGGAAAAATGGGGGGATACCGGGATGTACCTGAGTGTGTTTAACCAAAACAAACAATCTCAACGCGCCCCACGCGCGAGGGGAAAATGTGGTGTAAACACTAGGACGCGCCTGAATGTTTTTTAACCAAAGGGAGATGTAAACACCAGGACACACCCGAGTGCTTTTAACCAGAAGGAGGTGTAAACACCGGGACGCACCCGTGTGTTTTAAACCAAAAGGAGGTGTAAACACCGGGACGCACCCGCTTGTTCGAAATCAAAGTGTGCTAACGCGCCGCACGGGAGAGGAGAAAGTGAGGTGAACATCGGGACGCATCCGCGTGTTCGAAACCAAAGCATTCTAACGTGCCGCACGAGAGAGGAGAAATGAGGTGAACACCGGGACGCACCCGCGTGTTTGAAACCAAAGCGTCCTATAGCGCCCCACGCGAGAGGAGAAATGAGGTGAACATCGGGACCTACTCGCGTGTTCGAAACCAAAGCGTTCTAACGCGCCGTATGCGTGAGAAGTGGAGAAAGGAGGTGAACACTAGGACGCACCCGCGTGTTCGAAACCAAAGCGTCCCAACGCGCTGCACGCGAGAGGAGAGAGAGAGGTGATGAGAACACCAAGACACACCCAAATGTCTCTAACCGAAGGCGAGTAATTCGAAGGACAGGAATGATTTCACCTGGAACTCCTCTGAATACCGTACATACAATAGCGTGCCTGCATAAGAAAGAGACTTAACAGGTACAGCGTAGTAAGGGTATATGCTCTATTCACAATAAACAAAGCATGTTCTATGCAAATGTAGTGACAACATGTTCTATGCATGATAATTGGAAGCATGTTCTATGCTATAATGGAGAAGTGCATGTTCTATGCATATTCTATGTGACAATGGAGAAATGCATACTTCATGCAACAATGGATGAATGCATATTCTATGCAACAATGGATTGAATAGCAACTTCTGATTTACCTCTCGGAAGAGTTGCAACAAGTTAAAAAGGATGCACCTCATTCGTGTTGGTTAGTGATAAACATCATGCACCGAAGACATGGTTTAGAGCTTCCGGAGAGGCAATTTGAGCTTAAAATTGAACTTTTCTTGCACTTCTCGAGAAATAAGGACACAAAACAGTGGCAAGACTCAAAGGAGGAGCACTGGAAGCTTGACGACCACCAGGGAGGGATGTTGGCCACCTGTCGGCCACCTCTAAGGGTTGTCGGCCACCAGTAGTAGCCGACAGGCCATCGATGGCAGATCGGGCTATTTCAATCTTTTTAAATTCGGGTCTTTAAGTACACACACCCAAACTTCATTTCCTCACTTTCTCTTGTTCGAAATTCATCCCTCTCTCACTCTAGACCCTTCTTCTCTCTAGATCCGAGCTTTATAAGCATTTTCGAATGCCCCACGCGAAGTTGATCCACTAAAAGCCTCTTGATTTCCTTCATTTTGAGCCGATTGAAAACTGATTTCGGTGGTTTTTTTTTTCATTTTCACCACTCGAGGCTTGTTCCCCTTGAGTTTCTCTTCGGTTTGGCTCCTTTTTCTGGGCTTCGACTTTTTCTTCCATTTTCTCTTTCCTAGGGTTTGACCGGACTTGACTTTTGGTATTTTCCATCTATTTTTCCTATTTTCTTCACTTTTCATCGACTCTTCATCTATATTCCAGATGGCAAACAACTTTCCACATGACGGGGCTTCTCTAGAGGTGGAGTTTGAGGCAGAGTTCAATTCTGATACAGAGCAGGAGCCCTTACCACTGGGAGTGAGGCCTTTTGACACGGCTAGGTATCATCTCCAGACGTACATTCTGCCTGCCGGAGGCGTTAGGCACTTCACTGATTTCCCTGATACACCAGCGAATCTCTTACTTAGGGAGCCAGACTCCCATCTTTCAACCATTCTTGTTGAGGTACTAACTCTATGCACTTACACATCTGATGTTCTTTACTTGCGTTTCTTGAACTAATCACACTCTTGCACTGTATTTTCATCAATGCGATTGTATTTGTTTTGCACTTCCTTTTCGTCGAACTATATTGATACTGATTCACCTGTTCTCTGTCACAGGGTGACGCCCGCGCATATAGGGGCTATGAGGCCATGATAGTTAGAGATTAGTATGACGAGCTCCCTGTTAGAGTACGAGCTATTGTTGACGAGGCAGGCTTCTGCCTATTTTGTTTTGGATTGACACGAGTCATAGTGAGCTGTCCACTTCTTGGAGCACTAGTGGAGAGATAGTGGGACACCACCAACTCTCTCCACCTTTCCACTACCGGAGAGATGACGATGACCCCTTACGACTTCGCCATGATCACAGGCTTAGGTGTAGGGGGTGATTCGATTCCCTTGATCCTGATATGGGGGAGTGGGAGACTGTTTGGATTGAGCTTCTAGGGGCGCGCCCACCTTTGTTCCAGACAGCCCAGGTTAGATACAGTTGGTTCGAGGAGCGTTTCCGAGGGACCAAGTCAGATACAGTAGAAGAGATAGAACACCACGCTCAGGGTTTCCTGATCTTCCTCTTTGGTACCATCCTGTTCGCGAACAGGGCCGCCCTCTGGTTGGAATTGAATAGGATGTTTTGGATTTAGTTTGAATCCAATGGAATAGTGGAAGTTTAGAGGCATTAATTAGGTTCTTAAACATGATCTAGTTAGGGTTTTCTTCCTAATCAAACCAACCTAGTTATATATATATATATATAAGTTTGCACCAAGTGAAAGACATTTTCCTTAAATCATGTAAAATTGTCTCAAAATACATTCATTACACCTACAAGGTGATGGCCGGCCATGTGATGGTGAATTGATGGACTTGTTATATATATATTTTTGTGTGTGTGTGTGTGTACAATTGTTGGAATTTGTAAAATATAATGTTTAAAAAAAGATTTTAGGGTACAAGTGTATATATAAATATATAATGGTACTTTTTTAGGGTCTTAGTGTTATTTAATAAAAATATGGGGGCTTTGGGTATAATTTCTGAATTGGAATATTTACTTTAGTGTACAAATAAATTAAATTAAGGTTAGAGGGTCTAATTTGGTCTGGATTCTTGTTTCAAATAAAAAGGCTATCTACCGACGAACATGATGAAAACTGAAAAATCTAGAATTTTCAAGTGGTAATTCCACATTTAAGGAGTCAATTAATCAGTATTAGGGTATTATAATTGATTCCTAAGTTACCGCAATCAATTAGGGTTTGTGTGATTTTAGTAGGTGCATGCATTTTGGTACTGAATTGCAATTAATTAAGAAACTGACGAACTTCAAAGAAACAGTTTAAAAGTAAGGGACTTTTAAGAAAATAAAATTTTCAAGGGCCTCACAAATACCACCTCTTATGAAGATCTCCCTATCCTAACCACATCAGTTATTTCAAAATGCCTATCATAAGTTTATGTTTATTCATAACAACTCCACGCTTAACTCACGGTATCAATGTTTATAGAGCCAACTCTTAAGACACCCATCACATAGCCTCTTCCTCATGCTACTCCGCCAACCGAGTTACATATAACTCCGCTTGAGCCAAGCTTTCTTCGTTCGAGCGGCCTGGTCGATATTAGGCATTATAAAATGACTTTTTGGCCCCAAAACTTTATTCTTTCCTTCTCTCTTCTCTTCCAATCCTCTATACTCGAAACCCTAACACTTCAAACTCTTGATTTCTCTTTTTTTACCCAAGATTCACCCCAAATCCTTCAAGAAGGTTGAAGAACAAGCTTAGATCAAGACTTCTACTGATTGTTTTGTAATTTCATTGGAGTTTCAAGTTGGGACTTCATATTTAGCTTCCAATCTTGAGGCATGGGTGTCTTTAACTTGTTATATGCTTGATTTGGGATACATATGTGATAATTTCATTAGATGTACATGTAGAGAGTAACTATATATATGTATGTATGTATGTATATATATATATATTATGAGGATTTGGTAGTGTGGAAGAGTAATTGGATACACATTGTAAATGTTTCATGATTAAGAGAAAAGTTGTGCTTATTATGGATAATTATCATTGTTTATGATGAGTAATTGCCTCAATTTCATAAAGAAGGGAAAAACCTCAATTTTACTCAAACCCTAGTTTTCCAAAAAAAATTATAAAAAGGGATTTTGCTCAATTGTTTTCAAAAACATGAAATTGTGTGTAATTACTTGGTTTTGAGATTTAGATTGTAAAACTTTAAGCTTCTCTCTACATATTCCTTTGAAAGATGAAGGCTTGGTGTTAAATCCTCTATTATGGACCTGTGAAGTTGCGAAATTGTTGTGAATGGAAATCATTGTAGGAAAAATGAATTATTTATAAACTCGTGCATCATATGCATTATTCATTTCTTTTGGTATTACCTTGGTGCCAACGGTTGAAAGTTAAAAAAGGGTAAATAGTCTATGAGTCCGGGTAGTGAATTGGGTTGGTTTTTGAGTTTTGTTATGTAATTGGTACCTGAGCGGGGAGTCAGGGTGCCCAATTGCTCTGTCTGCACATATCGCCGAACAAATGCAGAAAAATGGTTTTTGGGTGTCCATGATCTCGCCGTTTCAGGAGTCGACATATGTGGAAAAACATGGTTTTTGAATAACAGTTTTGGGTCTCTGCGTCCCCGTCATTTCTAGAGCCAGCAAATGCGGAAGGGAAAAATGTTTTTGGGTGCCCATCGCCCCGCTATTTTTAGAGCTGGCAAATGTGGGACTATTTTCAGTATACAAAACTATATCTATATATGTATGCTTTGATTTTTGGCTTGTACTTAGGATGTCATAGTAGATTTACCACCCGTGGATGATGTGGAAAGATTGGGCAATTTCATGCAGTGTATGTTTTCACTCACATAAATAGACACTTATATACATATTCCTTTCTATATTTCAAATGTTTGCATTGCATGATCATGTGTCTTTCAATTAATTATATAACTTGTTAAATTCATTACCTACTGAGCTTTTGCTCACCCCAAAGCTAACCAATTTTGGGAAATGAAGACTAAGCATCTCCTATGTGATCTCTTGAGAAGAAGAAAACCCTTTTGGAGTATGAAACCTTTTGTTGAAATCTTTTTGTGTTCCAGACTAAAGCTGTATTGTAATTGGATGTCGGTTTTATGCTAGTGTAACAAGAAACACATTTTTTTGAAGGAAGTCAACTTGCGACTTGTCTTGTTGTATATTTTCTTAATTTTGAACTATTTTGTTTTGTTTATGGATGTAATGAGACGGTATTGTAAATCTTGGGGGACAATTTAAAAGGGAATGAAATGTAATGAATGTTGTTTCAGTATTTTGTCTCTATCTATATGGTGTGTGTTGTACGGCGGGAATGTTCAAGTAAACAGGTTTTGGAAGGTGTTTTCTAGGGCGTTACACCACTTCCATATATTGATTTTGAAATTAGAACATCTACAAACCATAAAGAGGCCAAGTTTGGAAAAATTCTAAAAGTGCCACTTTGATAGTTAACTTTAAAGTACTATGAAGTTGGAAATTTGTTCTTATTAGAAGTTTCATGCTCTTGGTTGATTAAATATGCTTCTTATTGTTTGTTCAAGTTTTAGTATGACATTTATATGTGTTTGTGGTTGTATTACTTTAAATTTGTGCCTTGAAATGGTTATACTTGTGTAGTAATGTTATTTCAATAACTTGTTCTAACCTCAACATAACATACCTAACTCAACGGGAAACTTAATAAGGGTGGTATTGGGTTTTTGATCGCCAAAGAAGTTTTTATGAGATAATCAAATTGATGAGACAAATTGACTTGTTATTTTGGAAATGGAAGGAAAATGATGGATTGTGGGGTCAAATCTTGTGCAAGTTGTGTCGCGGTACTCAAGTTGGTTTAGGTTTAAATGCGGTCCTTTATGTCAGTTGTACAGTGGTTTTATAGAACACAAATGAGAATACTTATGGCACACATGAGAATTCTTATGATAGACCGGAACACAAATGAGAATTCTTGTGGCCGAAGGGTTGTGACTATTTTATATCCAAGATGACACGATCTGGATACATAACCCTAAGAGTGGGGCATCTGGAATGGTAAGTAGGAAAGGGTATCGACTTGCCTTAAGCCAAGCTTGGAGTGTTGGGTAGGAACAACATTCCGCGAGGAGTTGCCCAGAACTAACTTGATTGATTGTTATTCTTAATAATTGAAATTTATTATAAGCTCTGCTTGGTTATTGCCCCCTCTGTATGATATGATTGTGCCATTATTGTAATTGTGTATTGGATTGGAAAAAATGGACTAGGTGTGTGTGACTTTACTGGGCATTCCAAGCTCATCGAGTTTCATGCTAGGTGCTGAAGAACTTATCTGGAAAACGCTGTCGCGGAAACGTTCAAAGATATGGCTATTTAGAAGGAACTAGAACTAGATTTGTTAAGTCTCTTTTTGTAATCTTGTTTTGGGGTTGTAATATAAAAACTATTGTTGTCACTTAAGACACAACTTTGTAAGTATTATCTTGCTTATATATATCTTTTGTGTAACCTATTATTTATTTTCCGTCAACTTATGTAGGCCTTGCGTTAATACCTTGTTAAGATCTGTAAAAAAGGTGCCTTTGCTATCTAAGGAGATTAGACTTTGAAGGGAGGCTACTTTCACTCCGCCGATCTTTCCTGGGATCTTACTTGGTATTATTGACCAAATGACTCATTAGTGACGTATCATTATTTATCCTTGAACTTGTGACCTTAGTAGTATCCTGCATTTCTTTGTTATTAAATTCCTTGATATTTCTAATTTTTGGGGTGTCACAACACGTCCCACCATATCTCATTACCATGCCAACCTTAAAAGTTACATTTATCTTTCCAATTCATTACCGATGAACGAAAACCCATTTAACATCCCACTTAAGTTGCCCGTTCTTAAATTTCATAATGCTTTAGGTTAGAACAATGTATAATCACAACAGAGTTAACCAAAGCTAAAGATGAAAAACTAAGGCATGATAAAATAAATTCACAAAATAAGCATTTATATATCACAAAACTAAAACACACAAGCGATATGGCACAGGGATGATAATCAATAATTTTATATACTTCCTTGAGAATTAGTTGGACTATGAAAACACTTCTTTTTAGATTTTACCAAAAATTACACATGGTATACATAACAAATAATTCCCTATTTAAATGGATTTCAATATCATAATTATTTGCTAATTTAACAATTTTTGAAATAGTAGGGACAACTACCAAATAAATAAGAAATCATGTTATAATCACCAATCTCATGCATTATATAATTATATATAATCTAACCAACATATAATATTACATATATCATCATCTACATAATAGAGTAAAAGAACAAAATACGGTAGAACAAAAAGAGGAGAAATGAAGGATTTGAAGGAGTTGTTACTATGGTTAGGTTGTTAACGATTTATTGTCCAACTTCGCTTTTATGATTCTAGCCGTTGGATATGTTCGTCCTAGCTCCATGATTATCCTGTTGAAATTTCATGTTGCTCAGACATGATCTCACTATTGATCTTCCATTTGATGCTTCGAAATTTGTTGGTTATTGATCATTGTCTTGAATTCAGAATTTATAGAATGTGATCCCAAAAATGGATTCCACACACACACACACACACACACACACAAAAGGACATTCCCGAAGTTATTAGACCACCCGATTAATCTGGATGCATTGTAGCACTATGAGCCAAGAAGCACTAAATAAAATCCAACTTTTTTTTCTTCGTAGCACACACGAACAGAGACCCAAAAAAAAAAAAAAAAAAACAAAAAAAAAAAAACATTAAGATTCAAACCCACAACTTCAAGCTCTTGTATCTTCTTCACCATAACTCCATTTTTCTTCATTTTTACGTCGTTGGATTCACCTCACGACATAGTTTTCATTCCACTCCTTACACACTTCATTCCATCTCTTTTTGCATGCCGTCAGAGCTCTAAAAGTTGACCAAAAATAATATTTTTTTCTTGTTTTTGACTTTTCTTCGAGCCATCTTTCGGACTCCATAACTTTCTCGATTCTTAATGGTTTTACTCCATTTTTTCGCCAAACTCTTCTTCTCACTTCCTACTTCGTCCTGCGTCACTTTTTTTTTTTTTCTTACTTCTTCTCAAAATGGGTGGTTTTAGCATGCCAAAAGTAGCCCAAAAACCAACTTTGAATATTCCAAGAATTTTCATCTTTTGTTTCTTCTTCCTTAATCTTCCTTCTTTTTCTTCCTCTTCTTCATCTATAGCACACTGTAGAGAGTGGTTCAAGGTGGTAATGAAGTTAGATGATGGTGATGGTGGTGGCGGCGGTCCGATAACGGCAATAGTGGTAGAGAAGCTTGCAGCTAATGGATGTGATATTAATGGAGGTGGTGATGGTAATGGTGTGAGTTAAAGGTGGTGGCTATGGATGTTTGATGAAGGTGATTAAGAGATGAGTTTGGTGATGAAGGGTGGTTGTGATGATGGTGCTCACAATGGTGGTGGTGAAGTCGGTGGCGATGGTGTTTGATGAAGGTGATGAGGGTGTAGTATACATATATAGATGTATATATAAATATATATAGTATATAGATAGATAATTGATATAGAGAGAGATAACCAAGAGAAAAGGTCGAGAGAGTGCTCGGAGATGGTGAGGATATGGATGATGATGCATATGGATATATGTATATTTATAGATAGATGATAGAAAGATAGGGCAAAGAGGTGAGAGACTGGTGAGGGAGAGAGTATGGAAGAGAATGGCGTAGGGCACCAAGGAGGCGTGGGCAACAAGGAGATGTTTCGGTACAAAAATCCTATGTTTCACTATAATTCGGTTTGAGAAAAATACAGAGAAAAATATCATAAAAATACTAAAAGGCTCAAAAAATAATATTGAATAATAATATAAAGTTTAAAATATTTTTTTGAATAAATTTTTTGCATGAAAACTATACAGACTATTAAATTCAAAATAATGTGAATAAATTGTACCAAAAAATTCAGAATATATATTATTTTTATTATATAAAAATACGGGATTTCATACAACAAGCATTCAATCATTCATCAAGCATGCAACAATTTATTATTCAAAAGGGAGAAGACAATACATGTCATACTCACCTTGTTGTTCAAAGTGGTCCCAAGTTAAATTTCGTTCTAGGTTCTCCATGCACGTCTATCTACGAGTACACAAGGAAAACAAACTTGAAGCAATAATACACATTGCAGTGTGATTAGAAATATGCCGAATTGTGCAAGTTCTATGAGTTAAGAAGGATCAAAACTTTACCAAATATGTACTACGACAAGAGACATGCAATACTTATGAAAACATGTACTATGACATGCAATGATATTGTAGACACCCCATTTTTGACCGACCTTGAGACTCAGACGTCACCAGTTGAGCACTTGGTGATATTGCATGTTGTGCTCGTTCAGAAGTCTCAGAGTCGCGGCTGCGAGCCCTGCCTCCGGACTTCCGAACCCTCTTCTGTGCCTTGCTAAGAATGAAGTGCGCCGATCAGATGGGTTGCTTAAAAGACCCATCATGATAACATGCTCTTTGTATGTCTTTGGTGGCAATCCCTTTGTGAATGGATCAACAATCATAAGAGAGGTGCTTAATTTTTCAATTAACACTTTTTGTTTCTGGACTTTTTCTCTAACAACTAAGTACTTGTAACACCCCAAAAATGAATATGCCATTTCAATAAACATAAGTTGTTATTCATGCCGGAGATATGTGTTCAATATGTTTCCCTTACATAATTCAAATGTTTATGCAAAAGTGATCTCACATGCGATTATACATTCATTGAAAACTAGTACATGAATCTATAGCATGTAAAATCATTAAAACCAAAATGAATAAAGGCCCTCAAGGGCTTACAAGTTCCAAGGCATGAGCCCGGTTGCACAAAATGGTCTCTCGGATCCATACATGAATAGCCCTTGGCTTACAAAAATTTTACAATCACAACAAAAAGAGTCTTACACTCTCAAAATAAGACTACCACACCCTAGTTTGGCGGGTTCACCACATCCTTTCCTGCACCAGAATCCCATACGGGTGAGCACAAAGCCCAGTAAGAAATTCTTAACAAAGTATATACATTTATGCAATTCTCATGAACTGAAAATGCTCATGCCATGTTATGTCATTAAAAGGAAATCATATCTTTTTCTTTTGAAAATCATCATGCACCATAAAAATATGGAAGTTCCAACAGTTCAAATGTTTTACATCAAATTCACGGGGCGGTAAATACGACTCAGGTAATCCCTAGGTTGGTGTCTGCAAGTAGGCATAACAAGCTCTACCAAAACCCCACTTTACCGGTAGCTAACCGGAAGGCATGTGGTACCTACTCCGCGTGTGTTTTTGGTCTTTCACCCTGGACACTCAGGTCAACTTAATCAATGTCATCTGCACCCCCTATCCGGACTTACCAACGTATTTACCCCAAACAATTCAATAAATTCTCATTTTCACAAATATTTCTTTTCAATGTGAGCTTTCAATTTCTCTATTCAAGAATTTACAATGATCAACCGAAATTAAATGCCAATGCAACAACTATCAATGTAATGCACATCTTTCCAATTCTCAACATTTTTCATACACTATCCCATTAATGGTTGTAATTTCCACTTCTCATTCCAAATGTAAGATTCACAAGATGACCACGCATCCATTTAGATTCATCAAGAATAACTACATTTTAACAATAATAAATAAAAATAACTATTCCACATATTTCCTACCATTTCTCCTTCATCAACATTGTTAAGAAAGTCCCCTTTCTTCATTACATTTGACACACAAGAAAACAATAATAACATTGGTGGTAATAATATTTCATGGATCCTCAACATATTCTTCAACCCCAAATTTCTAGGGTTTTCCTCCAAAATCAACATTCTCTTATCTTTTGAAAAAGTTTCTCCCCAAAACATCACCTCTTACCATGTGATTTAAAACCCTCAATACAATAGTTTAGAGAGAGAGAGATAGGTTAAACTCACTTTTAAAACCCTCAACATTTATGAGATAGAACCAAACTTTCAATATCATTAAAGAAATTTTTAAATCAACAAAATCTAGCATAAATATACATATAACTCAAAGAAATCTTCCCACCTCAAGCTTGTTAATGAAAGAAGAGATGAAAACCCTTAAAATTTGAAGGTGTTGAAATAAGATCTCCACCACTCCAAAGGTAGCCCTTGATTAGCTTTTCAAGCTTTGAGAATAATTTGATTCAAAATCTCAATGGATTGTGGAGGATAAATTGTTTGGTGTGCTAAGTGAGGGTTTTTAGAGAGAAGGGAGAGAATATGGTACTTTTAGAGAGAGAGATATATAAGAAAAATATGAGATATTCCCAGCCAAAAAGAGAAAAAAAAAAAAAAACAGAGTTCTTGGATTTGGGCTTTTCCCACACGTGCGGAGCCCACTCCCGCACGTGCGGCGTGTGCCTCCCGCATGTGCGGCTATCACCCCCACATGTGCGGCACCTTCCCGCACCTGCATTTATTCTAGTATGCACCCTTAGCCTCCCCTGTTTCCCCACGTGCGGCGCCCATCCCGTACGTGCGACCAAT
Organism: Camellia sinensis; assembly: GCF_004153795.1. Classification (NCBI taxonomy): domain Eukaryota; kingdom Viridiplantae; phylum Streptophyta; class Magnoliopsida; order Ericales; family Theaceae; genus Camellia; species Camellia sinensis. The sequence continues at coordinate 1,042,693 of NW_021025067.1, read as the reverse complement.
ACCCCTGCACGTGCGGCCCTGCTTCCTAGCCCAGAATTTTCCAATTAGGTTCGCAGCCCCTTCGGATCCAATCTCGTACCTTCCAGAACAAATGAAATTTCGGAAAGGACACAAATAAGAACGAAACTTTTAACAAGAATTTTCAAAAATACGAATCCACACAACTAAGGAAAAGTGAGGCGATTCACGAACCCGGTCATCACATGTATAGTTTCATCAGAGATATGTTCTTGATTTCCATACATAGTTGACATTGTGGATAAAGTATTTGATAGAAAAGAGGGTGAGTTTGCATATTTGTTTTGAAATTTGGGATCAAAATGTAATTTTTAAACTTTCTTTATTTAAATGTGACGGTAGGGGGCAAATTGATACGATTTCAAAAATTTTGGGAGTAAAATTGAAATTATTTGAAGTTTGGGGGTGTAACTGATCATCGAGGCAAAGTATAAGGGTAAAAATGAAATTTTCTTATTTTATAATTATGGTCCTGATTTAAAATTGAACTTAACTATCTAGATATATACATATATATGTAGTTTATTACTAATCACTAGGAGTGTACATGATGTGGATTGAGGATAAATTTATAAACCAAATCCTGAATGGTGGATTGACAAATAGTCAAATCGTGGTTTGGACGGTTTGGACAGTTTCAATTTGCTAGTTGATTGAAAAATAATCTTAAACAACCATCAAGAATTTACATACTATATAACACTAATTTGCATAATAATAATAATAATAATAATAATAATAATAATAATAATAATAATAACTAATTTTACATAATATTTTTCATATATATAACACTAATTTATAACAAAATATTCAACATCTTAAATCTCTGTCATAGTGATTTTTACTTTGATATTTCATTAGAAGTAATATATATATATATATATATATAAACTAGGTTTCAATATAATAAATGGAGATGTTCCCTCTCATATAACATAAAGGATGGAGCCACAATACCACAATTTACAAACCATGCCCTTAGGCTTACATTGAATGTTACAAAATAAATAACTACATTAGAAGAACAACATCATTTCCACAACACATTAATTTTTTACCCACAAACTATACATAATGAACCCTCAACAAAATAAATAACATTTTGGTCTTCGAATTATGAAACCGACTCCGTACTTGAAAATGGTTAAGCAACATGGGATGAACACAAAGGTCTAGTAGGGATCTACAATGATTCTCAACAATAGGGCCAATAGATACATGTGATCATGAAAGCTATTAGGTGATAATTGGGTAAGTAATGTGCTATTTTATATCCAAAATAAAACATACATAGATATATACACTTTCTTCTCAAAATCCATCTTTTCACTTTTCAAGGAAAACTCATTTATCATCTTTTCATCTTATCAATTATGATTCAAAAGAAATTCTTCAAATTACCTTTACTTTAGAGAAAAGTTTTAAAATAATCAGTCATTCATTTTTTCAAACATTTAATCCAAAACCCCTAACCTCTTCTATATGCTTTACGAAAAACTCACTTCTAACCCATGTTTTATGTAATAGAAAGCACCACACATCTATCTATAGTAAGATATTGAAAAGAAGCAAAAAAATCCCTACCTCAAAGGAGAAAAGCATGAGAGAAGACCCAAGAGGTGATGTTAAGGAAAACACAGTCCAACTGGTTCAAAATGACGATCTCTCCATGCTTTACACTTTGCCTTAAGAACTAGAGGTAGGTCTTTGGTAAAAAAGAAAAATAAAAAAAAGAAATCAAGGTTTGGAGCTTAGGGATTTTTAGAAGTGAGGACAAGAGAGAGAGAAGAGAGAAAAAAAAGTGAGAGAAAAGTGACCTAGAAATGATTTTTAAAGTGTTGTTCCTGAATAAACCGCTTGAGCAGTCAAATCTACACTCGAGTAGTAAATGAACTCTCTTAATATCTATACTTTCTAGAACAGACCACTTGAGCAGTCAAAAGTGAGCTTGAGCGGTGCATCAAGGCTTGCAGTATCTCAAACAATTTTGAAAAACAAAGTTAGAAGGGTCTATGGACAACTTGAGCGGTGAAACTTGCACTCGAGCGAACTATGCACACAGCACAGATTTGCACCCTTCGAACGAGCATAACTCTCTCGTTTGGACTCCGTTTTGGGTTGTTCTTGTGCCCAAATTGAAGCCTCAGAAATAAGATTTCCAATGGTTCTAGCCTTACATAAAGATTCAAAGTATGGAGAGAGAAAATGATAAAATAGTAAAGACTACTTAGGAAAAATTGTTTAAATTTGGAGTTTTTGATCCAATCTCGCCCAACCATTATAGTAACGCCTCAACCAGGGCTCAAATATCGACTAAGAAGGTTCTTAATTATGATTATCAAAGAATCAATTATAATTCCATTATACCAAGAAGTACGAAGTGCTATAACCTTTTTACCGTAGGAAATTTTGTCCTCGAAACTAAGGCTACATCAAGGCTCAAGGCAAAGAATCACAGAAGGGACTATAACTGTCACTCCAAAGTCTAGATCCACACTTGGGAAAATCTTCCAAATTTCCCATTCAATACCTTGGCACCCCAAGGACCCCTAGTGAGTCACTCTGGACTCATCTACTATAACAGAAAGGAAGAATTGGTCAATCAAATTAGAATTTCCCATTGTGTACAAGCTTCGGAACAACGACTCCAACAAAGTAAGACCACGAATGTCGCTAAGACCCATACAATTCAACAAAGTCCACTAGGCTAGAATTTTACAAGAATAACGTCTACATGAATAAAAGCACATTACCCACACCTTGACCACACACCGACACTTAACAACGACTGAGCATTTAGCACCCCAAAACTCAAGGACGTTACCATACTCACAACAAGAAACTCTTAATTGACTAGCAGAAAAAAGAGTTCACCTAGGAACCCCGGTTCACAAGGACTACTCTAGGGCTTAACACGTAACGCCCCCAAATTTATTAAACTAAAGCATCACTTCTAATCTGATTAATCTGATATCTTTCCAAACCAATAATAATAATAATCTCAAAATTCCTTTTTTCCATTGATCTATATATCAAATATTACAATTTTCATGTTCGTGTCCTTGTAATAATAACATTTACATAATCAAAGAAACTAGAAAATAAAAATAATAATGCCTTAATGGCGTACAAACAACAAGGCATAACCTTGGTACAACAAAATGGACACATGGTTCCAATACACGTTAGCCTCGAAGCTTCAACAATTAACAATCAATGAGCCCATGTGCTCCATTCAAAAATCTTTATCACCTTGTCACTTGGGCGGAATCACACCAACAATTCCTGAAATGTTAGATAGGAATGAGCTAGATACCCAATAAAAATACTTTTAACAAAGTATCTAATTTTCTGAAAATACATGTGGCATTATCACAACCAAAACAGTTTCCTTTTTAAACACATGATAAATGTTTAAGGATCAAAAATCAAATATTATCATTTTCATGAAAAATCACATTTCAAAACCAAGGGTAAATGAGCCATGAAGTCCCTAAAGAGAGCCCCAGTACGTACATATATATATATATATATATATATAGTTTTATATCCAAAATACCCCCACATTTACCAACTGTTATACGGCAAGACGTGGACACCTAAAACATCCGTTTTTGTTTAAAAACAATCCCACATTTACCAACTATTATACGGCAAAACGTGGGCACCTAAAATCATCCGTTTTTCTTCTTTTACCAACTACAATATGGTAGGACCAGTAGACACCCAAAAATATTTTCCCACATTCGTCCGGCGATAAGGTCAAGACAGAGCAAGTGGGCACCTTGACTCCCCACGCGGGTATCAACAGCACACAACTCTTTTCAAAACCGACTTTCTACCCGGACTCACATGCTATGTACCACCCCCTTAAAAGAACATTTCCAATGTTTCCACAAATTCCAAGCATTTATACATCCATGAGAACAAAGGTAAATATCACCATGCAAATAATTGCACTATTGTAGATACATAATCATCATATTTCTAAGGAAAAATCTCAAAGGCTTTCAAATTCATAAATCTCAAGCAATACTTATTCAAAATATCATAATCCATCCATCAATTTAAAGATTTGAAATCAATTTCATCTTTTCTCCAAATTTGACAACTAGGGTTTTCATAAATTTGGGGCTTTTGCCCATAAACCATGTAAAATGCTATCTTCAAACTAAAATCTCCATAATCCATAGCCATTAATAAAAATCTCAAAGAGAAGTAGGGGAAATCTCATTTTTGAAACAAAACCCAATTTTGTAAACTCAAAATTTTAATTATAGCATCAATGTCACAATAATACCAAATAATCATCCTCAAAATAAAGACATACAAAGCTAAAAGTAATCCTACCTCAAGAAAAGAGCAAGAGAGCAAGACTTCTAGGAGAATCCTTCACAAAACCAAGAGGTCTTGGAATAAAATGGATTTTCTATATAAGTTGCCAAGTATGGACTCTCATTTATGTTTCACATTGCACTTGTGGGACTAGATCAGGAGATTAGGAGTCCGAACTGCTAGGTGTGCTTGGTAACCCTAAAGGCATCCCACAGCTAGCCAGCATATATATGCAGTGTACTTTTGTAACAAGAATCATCAATTCATGGAAGAAAAATTGACCAAGGACCCCCAAATCATGGGTTTATGTTTGTACTTATTTTTTAATCTAGTTCCATATCAATTAAGCAAGGGTTAAGCACAAGTAGATTACACTTAGCCTTCCTAATCACCCCTAATTTCAGTATATTTCAACTAAATACAAGTCCATTCCATTTAATTCCAACCAGTGGACATTTTGGACATTTCACCACTTTTTTCCTATAAATACATCACCTCCATCAACACTTTTTGCACATCAAACACACACGCACACACACACACACACACACACACACACACACACACACACACACACACATTTTCAGCTAGAGAGAGAGACAGAGAGAAAAGAAAGTGAAAGCTTTGGGAGAAAGAGGAAAGAAAGAGCAAGTCTTGCACAAACAATCCTCCTAGGTAAACAAGTAAGCCACAACAAAACTTATTCTTTTCTTTTCTCTTCCAAATACATATTATTAGATGCTTATGATATTGTTTTCAGATGTGTATGTATGGTGTTCTTGTGTTTGAATAAAAGAAGCTGAGCCTTGATTTCTTCTTGGGCGAATTACACTAACGATTTGTATAGTTTGGGGCTTGGTCCTTGACTTTATAATTATAACATATTTGACCTTAAATTTTGAATCTTGTTCCAAATAAGTACAATTGAAGATACAATTGCTTAATTTCAAGGGCAAAATCATCAATTTGATAAAATATAAACTAATTTGACAAAAATAAATGTCAAAAAAATATTTTTGAATTTTTAAAAATTATTTCTACCCATTAAAGATAAAATTATGTAAAATTGATAAATCTTTTAGACATTTATTTATTTTTTTACCAAATTAATTTGTATTATGTGTTTAGATGATAATCATGTAATGGGTAGTTGTTTTTATTTTCATTAAATTAGTTTCTATTTTTCCAAAAGTCAAATATGGCGACAACTTTGATATCATTATTAAACCAATCCATTAAATCGAAAAATCCATAACTAAAAACATTTAATATATTAAATATATCGATTACATATTAAAAGCCTAACCACCACCCATTACATGATCATCATTCAAACACATAATATAAATTAATTTGGTAAAAACAATAAATAAATAAATGTCTAAAAGATTTATCAATTTTACATAATTTTATCTTTGGTGGATGGAAATAATTTTAAAAATTTTAAAATATTTTTTTGACATTTATTTTTGTCAAATTAGTTTATATTTTATCAAATTGAAGATTTTGCCCTTGAAATTAAGCAATTGTATCTTCAATTGTCCTTATTTGGAACAAGATTCAAAATTCAGGGTCAAATGTGTCACAATTGAAAAGTCAAGGACCAAAGTGACACAAGTCCCAAACTATAGGGACTGTTAGTGTAATTTTCCCTTTCTTCTTCGCTTGTATTATCTCTTTGTTGAAGTAAAGTCACCTATTTCTACCTATATCTTACATTATTTTTAAAGGCACACCATCAATTTAAAAATATGACTTATTAATATATTATTTAGCATGTTCTCATCATAAGAAAAGTGAAAAATTACCCTTAGTTTCCCGATTTTCTTGTAATTCTTTTTATTTCAAGTCATGTGCACAAAACACTAGTATTTTCAGTGCACTTTCAAAAATTCTAGAAAAATATAGAAAATTCCTATTGACCTCATGTTTATGTCAAAACTTTCCTTAAAGTGTTATATTTTAATTAAAAATGGTTTTATCCAAATAGCGTAAGTAGTTTAAGAGAAAATCTAATTTTCGTAGCAGTCAACGAATCTGGACAGTGCTGGAATATTTGTTCAATAACTAAAAATTTAGAAAAACTATCCCATTTCCGAATGATGATTTAGAAACTAGATAAAATTATCTACAAACCATGGAAAGGCCGATTTCAGGAAAAATCTAGAAATGTCTCTTAAATTGTGATCTTTAAAGTGTATCTAATTTGAAAATTTATGTTTGTTGCTAATTTCGTACTTATAATTTCATGAATGTGCTTCTTATCACTGGTTTGAGCTTTAGTATGGAAATTACATATGTTGTGGCTATATTTCCTTACAATGGTGCTTTGATGATGCTCAAACTTGTGTAGAATTTATTGTCTCAATAGCTTGTTCTAACCTTAACTTAAAATATCTAACTCAAGGGAAAACTAAATGGGATTGTATTGGATTTTTGATCACTTGAATAATGATGAGATGATAATGTATTAATTTCAAGTATGGATTGATAGGATGTGTTCCCTAATTGAAGGTTACGTCTTGCGCAAATGGTTGTTTCGGAACCCTCAAATAGACCGATTGTATTCTTACCCTAGCTATTTATGACGGATAAGATTGGAGGAGGTTATGGGAAATGCCCTTATTTTTACTGTCTCTTTAGAGGTCCTCGGTTGGCGCTACACAGTACATAACCATTGTAGGCATCCAGGGTAAGGTTTGTAAAGTAATAAAAGAGGGGGCATACCGAATAAGTCGAGTCCAATTATTGTAGTTCGGTGGATGAAATCTCTTTGGGGGATTTCTAGATTACTAACATCTAAACTTGTAATCCTTTGTTGTTGACTTGAATATCATGCTTCATTACTTGTTTGTTATAATTGTGATTGTGTATTGGATTGGAAAAAATGGACGGGGTGTGTGTGCATTTACTGGGCATTCGAAGCTCACGGCGTTGCATGCTAGGTATTGAAGACTATTAATCAGTTGAAGGCAAAGATGAAACATTTGAATACATATGACTACCCTAGGAGAATTATAAACTAGTATTGTAAACATGTTTTGGGATCATAAATGTTAAATCTCCCGTTGTATTTAAGACATGATTTTGTAATTATTATTATGGTTATATATCTATACGTATCTTTTGTATTACCTATCCCTTATTTTTTTTCGTCAACTTATGTAGACCTTGTATTAATACCTTATTAAGATCTGCCAAAAAGGTAGATTTGCTATCTAAAGAGATTGGACTTTGAAGGGAGGCTATATTGACTTCTTCGATTTTTCTTGGGATCTTACTTGGTTGTTGATCGAAGGACTCATTATTGACGTTTCATAAACTTGTAACCTTAGAAGAATCCTCTATTTATTTATTAATATATTCCATGATGTTCTCGATTTTTGGGGAGTCACAACCCACTCGAGGAGTCAAGGTGCCCAATTGCCCTATCTTGAGCTTATCGCTGGACGAATGTGGGAAAAAAAATTTGGGTGTTCACGAGCGTACCATTTCGGGAATTGATAAATGTGAAAGGAAAAGGTGTTGGGTGCCCATCGCCCCACCATTTTTATAGTCAGCAAATGTGTGAATATTTCCAATCTATAAATCTATATATGTATGTATGATTTTACGGCTCTTGCTCGGGACGTCGTAGTGTTTTTACCACCCCGTTGTAGTGGATAAGATTTTCAATGGAAATCATGCATTGAGCATCATAAATTTTGAATGGGGAAAATATGGATTTTATCTTAACACGTAGAATGATCATATGCATCTCGATCATTTATATATACTTTGTTAATAGTATTCCTACTGGGCATTAGCTCACCCCAAACTAACAATATTTCAGGAATTGATGGTGTGACCCCACCCAAGTGACTTGGCGGTGGAAGTGTTTTGAATGGAGCATGAAGGCTCAATGGATGTTATTTGTTGAAGCTAGAAGCTATCTTGTGGTTTCGAACTGAATGTCCATTTTGTGTAATCAAGGACCATCCTTGAAATGTGTGAACCATCAGGGCACTGGACTTTTGTGCTTCTCTTGCTCCTTGAACTATTTTCTTTTTTTATTATTTATGAACAGATGTACCATAACTACAATGTATTTATCATTTCAAAGAGTTCAATGTGAAAGAGATTATCTTGGCCAAATTATTGTATACTTTAATAGCATTTCTAGAAATGGTTTCATGTATATTAAATGTTTTAAATTACAAAAAGGGGATTATAATTTTAGGGGCATTACAGATCATAAGGATGAGTTGTCCATCTAATTGAATAAGAGTGATCCAAATTAAGCCTATGTACCTCACTTATTAGCCCTTGTAAACTTATGACCTCCTTTTCCTTCCAAGCTATGAGAGATCTTCTAAACAATAATTTCCAATTCCCTTGATCTGTTCCTCCTCTACATGTGCATACTTAGAGTGCCTACATTCTCCACAGAGAACTTGTATAGACTAAGAAACTCCTATTTTAACATTAAGTTCATGAACCACTTATCAGTCCAAAAGTTGATTTTGTTCCCATCTCCAATCTCAATTTTAAAATTAGATACAAAGAAGTCAAACAAAGTTCGATTAGAGCTTGCAACTTGTAAGATATTCTTCCAAACATTGGACTTATTACCTACCATCTTTGTTGTTGGTAGCCACCTGCCCCCTTCAGCCCCATACTTGCTGATGACAACTTTATTCTACAGTGCTTTATCTTCCACCCTATATCTTCACCACCACTTGGCTAACAAGAATTCATTCATATCTACAACCTACCTTATCCCTAATCCCCCATGACCCCTCCTCTTTTTATTTCTTTCCAGCTCACCAGATGCATCTTTCTTTTTAACTCTGAGCTGGCCCACAAGATTGTTGCCTACGGTTTTTCAATTTCCTTAGCTACTCTTTTAGGTAATTTGAAGATGGGCAGGTAGTAAGTGAGTAAGCTATCAAAAACAAACTTAATCAAATTTAACCTACCAGTAAATGAAAGCATTTTCCTCTTCCACAGTGCTAGTTTAGCTTTGATCTTCTCCACCACAAGTTGCAAAGTTTTCTTTCTTCTTGGATTAGCCCCAAGTGGTAATCCTGAGTACTTATGGGGTAATTTCTGACACAAGCAATAGAGTTTAGAAGTGTAAACATGAGGTAACTCATCATTAATTCCAATGCCACACACCACACTCTTATGAAAGTTTATCTTAAGGCTCGACATTACTTCAAAACACCTAAGCATTCTTTTGATATTCACTATCTCTTCCCACTCCGCTTCACAGAATATTATGGTGTCATTGGCAAATTGGAGATGTGATACTTTCAGCCCTGAATGCCCAATGATGGCCCCCTTGAACAACCCCAAATCGTTTGCCCTTTCTAACATCATGTTGATCCCTTCTACAACAATATTAAATAAAAAATGGGATAAGAGGTCTCTTTGTCTTAGCTCTTTTTTAGGGCTAAGTTATTCAGTTGGAGATCCATTGACAAGTATTGAAACTCTTGCTGTGGAGACACAAGTTTTCATCCAACCCAACCACCTCTCTCCTAGTCCATAGCTCTCCGTCATAGAGAACAAGTACTCCCAATTTACTAAATCATAGGCTTTCTCGAAATCAAGTTTTAGTAAAATTCCCTTCTACTTAGACTTCTTCCACCAGTCCTGTGACGACCCCAACATGCATATTATTAATGCATTTATTTTATTTTGTGCAATTTGAGTGTTTAAATATGTATTTTGTGCCTAATTTTGTTTATACCTGTTTGATTATCGAATATATGTTACGTTACCTTATTTGAATTAGAAATTGAAAGCCTAAATGATTTCAAAAATAGAAAAATGACAAGTTTAATAGACTAATTAAAATATTTAGAACCATTTGGGAAGTTTAATTAAAATTTGATTTAGATTAAATTAATTAGGAATAATCAATTAGAATTAAGTGGGATTAATTAGACTTAAGCTTGTCTAATTAATCTTAAGCTTACTTAATTAACTTAAGCTAATCTAACCTATATATATATGTGTTTAGAAAGGTTGAGTTCATAGTTTTTGATCATCTTTTTGATGAAAATTTGAGAGTGAGAGAAGGGAGCTTGTTCTAGAGTGAGAAAGGAGGATTTGTGAAGAGAATTGTAGGAGAGTTCAAGAATTGTGCTAGAAATTTTCAAATTCAAGCTCTAGGTATGTCTTTAACCTCTAATTCTTAAATTTAATTCAATTAAGAAGTGTATTCAATATGAGAATTAATATTTTTTAAGAGGAATTGTAGAATTGACTTGAAGATGGTGGAAATTGGTTTAGTATGAACATGCATGCATTAATTCATCATTTTTTAATTTGATTTTCAAAACCCTTACATGCATGAAGTTCACACTTGTTGTTTCTAAGAATTCTTCAAGAAATTACACTCAAAACTTCACAATTTAGCCATGCATGTAAAGAATTCAACTCTTTTTGTTCAAAATTTATACATATGAAGTAACGAGTGTAATAAGGGTTGACAAAAGCATGGCTCCTCCAGTGAGCAAGCACACCCCATCACGGAGGCACTTCACGAAAGGCTTCTTAAAAGAGTGGACTCCCGATAGCAACTCTAGACTTGAGCAATCCACTTGCTCACCTACACACACACACATACATATTTATATATATATATATATATGTAGAGGGGTGAGCTGGAGCCCAGTGAGTAATACCAAAATAAAGAGGTTAATGAATGAAATCCATCACAATATAGAACATGTCTTACATTCCAAATGAATCATATATCGAATTAAAAAGCATTTTCCATATCGAAAACCATTATCAAAACATCATGTGTGGTACATCGAATATGGTAACAAAGGGGCCAAAAAGGCCTAAATCAAAGGGATCATCTAGGTCCAAGCAAAAGGACCATAAAGGTCTGACAAAGAAACCATAAAAGTCTAACGAAGGGACCGCTCGGGTCTAATATTAGAGATCTTTGTAATTCCAATAATCGAAGGGCCATGGTATTGTGTCCCTCGGACAAGGGCCTCACCAAAGGATGCCACGAATACATTTCAGAAAGGACATTCATTCATTCATATAAAAATAATATTTCAAAATATCATTCATGTAACAATTTTCAAACACATTTCGAACATATCTTTATAGAGATATTACTCATAGTGGTTTGAACTAATGTTAAGCTTCGGGTGACCAATCTTTTGAGAAGCCGTTCGTGAAGTGCCTCCATGATGGGGCGTGCTTGGTCTCTGAAGGAGCCAAGCTTTTGTCAACCCTTTGTGAAGTCTTTTGTTTTTGCTTTTTGAAAAACTTGTTTGTACATGTGAAGTTGAAAGTTTAAGTTTATTTTAAATATTACTATGGAATATATGAATGAAATCCAAGTTTCTTATGAAGTTTGTCATATAAGCACCACTCAATGGATTTGTTTATTTATTGTTAATGCTTTCGCTAAGCCCCGTAATTTATTAAATGATTTGTATTTGTCTTTGAGGCGAAGGTAATCTAAGATTATTGGCCAGTTATGACCTAGACCTCTAGGGGCAGGCCTGGGTTGTGATAGAGTGGTATTAGAGTTGAAAAGAAGAATTTTGGAGGAAGCTCACAAATCGAAGTTTGCAATGCATCTGGGGAATACCAAAATGTATCAAGATCTGAAGCAAGTATATTGGTGGCCTAATATGAAAAGGGAAACTGTTGATTTTAACTCTAAGTATCTTTAGTGTCAACAAGTCAAAGTAGAACACCAAAGACCAGCAGCACTGCTTCAACCTCTTCCTATTCTGAAATGGAAATAAGACCACATAACCATGGATTTCATTGTTGGTCTACCTCGGACGCCTAGAGATATGAATTCTATTTGGGTCATTGTCGATAAGTTAACTAAATCTGCTTATTTTCTTCTTGTGAAAACCTTTTTTAATGCTTATAGACTCGTTACCATCTATATCGATGAGATTATTCGTTTGCACAGAGCTTCGGTATCTATTGTTTCAGATAAGGACCCTAAGTTTGTGTTTGGGTTTTGGCAATGTAATACCCCTGTTTTGTATTATGTTAATTGGTCCTTTATATGATTATGATTATGTGTTAATATGATTTTGTGTGCTATTACGTGAAAATATGTGATTTTGAATTTCTATCTGTTCACCGTAGGAATATTTGTTTGATTGTCTGCTTTGGAAATTAAATTGAAGGCCTTATCGGCCACAGAACTCGAAATTGATTACGCCATTGTGATTAGCGTAATTTTTAGAGTCTACGGTGAAATTTAATTGGAAATTGATTTGGATCAAATTAATTAGATTAAATTAATGAATTAATTGCCCAATTGTTTTATAATAAAATAATGTGTTGAGTGGGGGCCTTAAGACACTCAATTTCTCTCCTTAGCTTCATTTGGAGTGATCATAAACTCAAAGAAAAGAAGAAAGGGTCGACTTAGAGAGAGAGAGTGTAGGAGACTGAGGTTTTGGTCTTAAGGCTTGGAGATTTTGGAAGATTACTCAAGAATTTGCTATAGATTGGAAGAATTGAGCCTTTAGGTAAGTGAATCCATGAGTTTAATGTGTAATTTTGCGTATTCAAAGTGGATTAATGATCAAGAGTAAGGATTGAGGTGGAATTGAGTTGTTTATGTTGAATTGAAGGTCAATGTATGCATGCATGTATATAATTGCTATGAAATTGCATAATCTAGCATGTGTTAAGTTGAATATGGAAATATGAGTGTTAAATCATACATGCAAACATGTTTTTATTGAGTTTCATGAGAATGAACACCATTTGCATCATCTAGGTTGAGAATAAGGGTGACACATCACGTGCATGTACAAATTATAAGAATAGGAGCCTTGAATGCATGAATTTGCATGTTGGAAATGAATTTGGTGTCAATTGGGACATGCATGTGTTTGATTTATGAAATTGAGCTCCATATTGATGTAAATGGGTGTTTGTATCATGGTAGCATAAATATATTTGGAATTTGAGCCATAAAATGTAAGTTGGATTGGTTTGAATGCTGGATTCGAGCTCAAGAACTTAGCTGGAAAAAACCCAGAAATTTGATGTCCGCTCGAGAGGGGAACCCGCCGCTTGAGCGTGAAATTCATGCTCCCAGCATATTTTGCAGACATGACTCCCGCTCGAGCGGGGAAGTTCACGCTCGAGCGGGGAGCCATGTAGAGAGGCCTTTCGCTCGAGCACCAAAATTAACGCTCGAGCGTAACTTTCGCATAACCAATACATTTGCAGGCCTCAAGGGTCCGCTCGAGCGGGGAATCCCACGCTCGAGCGGGGACCCTGTTTTCTGAAATTTTGAAAGTGTATTCTGTGTTTTGTTTTCTGTTCTCTTTTAGTTGCAAGCACTCTTAGGCATGCATTAAGCATTGCAATTGAGTTAAAGAGATAAGAATGAAGCCTAAAGATGAATATGTGAATTAAAGAACGGATTGAATCGTTTGTGACCCATATGTGCTATATGATGTGTAGGGTCAAGCTCCAGGGCAAATCCACAAGCCGATCACTGTGAGTAACATCTAAAATATGTTGTTGTCCAATTGCTTACTTCTATGTAAGTTTTGTAAAGTTCATTAATCTGAATGGAGGACAAAGTTTGAAACGAAAGTTTGAAAGGCCTAAAGGCCAGTTTGAAATGAAAGTTTGAAAGGCCTAAAGGCCAGTCTGATATGAAAGTTTGAAAGGCCTAAAGGCCAGTCAGATATGAAATTTTGAAAGGCCTAAAGGCCAGTCTGATATGAAAGTTTGAAAAGGCCAAGGGTCAGTTTGACATGAATGAATTGGGCCCAAGGCTGTCTGATGTATAATGTTCTAATGTATTTTCTTTATTTGATATTATTCACTGGGCTTTCGCTCACGCTCATTCATGTCTTCGTAGGTGAGCCAAGAGAGGTCCAGACCCAGCCCCAGTGAAGTCTGTATGGAACAACCGGGTTTTGGAGAGTCAGCCCATGTGTCTCACGCACGAGACTCGCCTTCGCCTTTTTGTCATTTTGTTCTATGTTGTCATGTTGGCGAAGTCTTTGTATATGTCTGTATATAGTTTTCATGGGTTGACTTAGTTTTGGATGATCCTGTCTGTACAGAACTTTATGGTACTATATTTCTGTTGTGAGTTATTAATGTATGTATGTATAGTTTGTTTTGGCGTGCCATGTAAGCACAGCTCTATGGACAAAGTTTTAAATTTTTGCTTCCGTTCGGTCCCTTTACTCTGATGAGTTATGTTTGGTTTGAATTGAGGCCATAGGTAATCTCAGGATTACTGGCCGGTTATGGCCTAAACCCATAGGGGCGGGTTTGGGTCATGACAGGCAAAGTCTTCAAAAAGCAATAGGAATAGAACTGAGATTTAGTACCGCTTTTCATCGTCAAACTGATGGGCAAACCGAGAGAACCATCCAAACTTTGGAAGATATGCTTTGTATGTGTACATTAGAATTTCAAGGTAGTTGGGAAACTTACTTACCATTGGCAAAGTTTGCAAATAACAGTTTCCAAGCTAGTATTGACATGGCACTGTATGGAAGGAAGTGTAGGTCTCCAATTTGTTGGACAAAAATTGGGGATAGAACTTTGTACGGATCGAAACTTGTGCAAGCAACAACTGAAAAGATAAATATCATACCGCTTAGAGTCAACAGAAAAGTTATGCGGATTAGAGGAGGAGGAATTTGGAAAATGAAGTGGGTGATCATGTACTCATTAGAGTCACACCAATGAAAAGGCAAACGAGGTTTGGTAGAAAAGGGAAATTGGCTCCATTCTACATCAGACCATTTCAGATTTTAGAGAAACTTGGCTCTGTTGCTTACCAAATTGTCTTACCACCAGGAATGGAACAAGTACATAACATGTTCCACATGTCAATGCTTCGAGGTTATCTTTGCGATCCATTTCACATCATAGATTATCACCGAATAGCTTTAGATGGCGATTTGAAATACGAAGGATGGCCAATGCAAATTATTAATCGACAAATGAAGTAATTAAGAAACAGATCAATTCCTATAATAAAGGTGGAGTGGAAAGAACACCATGGAAAGGAATCTACATGGGAAAAAGACGATGAAATGTGATAATGGTATCCATATTTGTTTTCAAATGAAGGTAACTTAAGTTTGGAAGACTAAACTTTTTAAGGGAGAGAGACTATGACAACCCCAGCATGCATATTATTAATACATTTATTTTATTTTGTGCAATCTGAGAGTTTACATATGTATTTTGTGCCTAATTTTGTTTATACTTGCTTGATTATGGGATATCTGTTAGGATACCTAATTTGAATTAGAAATTGAAATTAAAATTTAATTCATATTAAATTAATTAGGAATAATCAATTAGAATTGAGTGTGATTAATTAGACTTAAGCTTGTTTAATTAGTCTTAAACTTACTTAATTAACTTAAGCTAATCTAGCCTATATATGTGTGTTTAGATAAGTTGAGCTCATAGTTTTTGATCACCTTTTTGTTGAAAATTTGAGAGTGAGAGAAGAGAGCTAGTTCTAGAGTGAGAAAGGAGGATTTGTGAAGAGAATTATAGGAGAGTTCAAGAATTGTGTTAGAATTCTTCAAATTCAAGCTCTAGGTATGTCTTTAACCTCTAATTCTTGAATTTAATTCAATTAAGAAGCGTATTCAAGATGAGAATTAAGAATTTGAAAGAGGAATTGTAGAATTAACTTGAAGATGGTGGAAATTGGTTTAATATGGACATGCATGCATTACTTCATTATTTTTTAGTTTGATTTTCAAAACCCTTACGTGCATGAAGTTCACTCATTACTTCATATGTAGACATTTTGAAAGGAAATAGTTGAATTCTTTACATGCATGGCTAAATTATGAAGTTTTGAGTTTGGTTTTGTGAATTGAAAGAGGTTTTGGACCAGTAACTTGTAAAGGATCAAAAATTCATGATTTATAAAGTGTTTCCATATGTTTGTACTAGCCATGCAAGCTTTTGGACTTCAAACTTGCGTTTTGAAAGCTAAAATTCTATTTTGAAAACCTAGATTTCGACCGCATCGCTCAAGCAGTGAAGTTACCGCTCGAGCGCACTTCATTGACATCCAGTATTTTTGTAGAGGCATTGCACATCGCCCGAGGGGCCAAAAGTTTGCTAAAGCGAACTCAATTTTCATTGCATTTGGCTCGAGTGACCATCGAGCCTACACTACAGGAAATTACACTTTCAGCGACTAAAAAAAATTTAGTTGCCAAAGGCACACGCATTAGCTACTAAAAGAAAATTTGGTCAGCAAAGATACAATCTTTAGCTACTAAAAATATTTGATCGGCAAAAACACACTCTTTAGTTGTTAAAAAATAAATTTAGTTGGTATTTAGTTGACTTTTGGCTACTAATTACGGTTTAGTCGTTAAAAATAGGATTTTGGGAGACTAAAAAATAATTTGGTTGCTAATTGTACTATTAAAAATTAATTTTATCAGTATTTATTTCACTTTTGACTACTAATTGTGTTTTAGTCGGGGAAAATAAGGTTTTGGGAGACTAAAATATTAATTTGGTCCCTAAATGTACAATATTTAGCTACTAAAAATAATTTAGTTGGTATTTATTTCACTTTTACCGACTAAAATTTTGTAGCCAATTGTGACGAAAAGTTTTGGAAGCAGAATTGGAAGCATGCTTAAGCTTGGAGTAGAGGCACACTCATTCTTCGGGGCACTGGCAAGGCCTGAAAAGGTACATCCGGAGCACAATCACGGAGTCTGAAGAAGGTGAAACAGACTCAGATGCTCAAAATTTGCCCTCTTTTCTTTTGCTTTGTAGTCTGGAACCCATATAGCTTCAAATAGGTCCTTGTTTTACTGTTCTTGCATGACCTGGGTTGAACCCTGCGGCTTTAAGAAAGAACAAATCTTGTTTTGTACAAATATGGAGAATGACACAACACTCTGAGCACAAAACGATTTGATTTTTGAAGTTTAAGAAATGAGTTCTTAACCGGGTATTGAGTCTGCGACTGAACACAGTGCCCTATGACTCAACAACGTAAAACAAAAGGTAAACAACCTAAACACATCGGCTAACACTCGAAACGACTCAAAACAAGAATCGAGATAGACAAAATAAAACACAAGACTCAAATGCGCACATGGAGCCTGTTTCACCGGGTAATGTTTCCCACCCTTTCTCATTTGTGGTTCTCACATCACTCGGCCCTCAAGCTCCGTTTTTCTGAAAAAGCCCTCTTCTCACTTTTCCTCTCATCGCACGTCTCTCTATTCTTCAATCTCTCATTTTTCATCCCTCCCCTGGGTGGTTGATGGATAAACAGCAAATTGTGGGCTCGTTTAATCTCTCGTTTTTCATCCCTCCCCTCGGTGGTTGATGGATAAGCTGGGAATTGTGGGCCCTTGCCCCTGGTATTCTACCAGCTTTTGATTCTTGTTCACAACAGTGAATTTCTTCCACAGAGGGGCTGCGCTACAATTGGGTGTGTAGCAAATCTGCAGCTGACATCGGTTGACGATGCTTTGCTGGGGAGTTTGGATGTGATTAGATCTGCCCAGATGAGGGAATGGGATATCTTGTCCCATTCTAGTTCGTGCTTTGCACTTGGCTTGATGCCTCGTTGCTTGGAGGATGTGAGAGCTTTCTGCCATTTTGTTGTTGACTTCAGTTGTGCCCTTTCTGGCAAGTAGAGTGCCCTTTCTGGCAAATGCATTGACAACAGGGAAAAGACAGGAAGCCTGACTCAACTGTGCCCCTAGTTCATTATTTTGACCATTTTTTGTTTTGGTTTTCTACTAAAACAATTTTGACCAACATGAGAGTTAGATTAACACACTTGTTCGATTTTTGATTTGAAAATCATGCAAGTCAGGCTATGAGCACTGAAAATTTTCCTTTTTTGGGTCCAAGACAAAGGTCCAGTTTTTGGAAAAGATGGAACAATTTTCGAGAAAATTAGTCAACCTCAGTAAAAATTCTCAAAAACTATTTTTGCAAACAGCCGATGCTTAACAAGCGCGGAACTTACTCTTGAGACGTACAACCTCGGATTTGGTCAAAAATTGCCCTGTTGCTCGAAGAGAGCTGCATGGCAACGGAAAGTTGCCCCTTGTTTGGACGGCACCGCAGCGCATTGAATGGCAACGGAAAGTTGCCCCTTGTCTGAATGGCACCGTAGTGTATTGTAATCAGTCCTCAGAGCGACGATTGCAACCGAACTCCCAAATACAGAAAAGACAAAGATGACTAGAACCATTACATGGACACGGTTGAATTTGGAGTATTTTACGGCTGGACTTCAGAATGAAGTTGCCTACGTATCCCAAACATGGGAATCAAGCCTTACGTAGTTCGGGGTAAGGTACACTCGGGTATTAACCTCTCCTTTTTAGGCTCTAACTTTTGCCAAGGCGCCCGATGCGGGTTTTCGACCTTGCGAGCTTTGTTCTTCTTTTCTTTTCAATTCTTTTCATTTCTTTTTCCTTTTTTGATTTTTTCGTTCTTTTCTTTGCATCTTTCTTTTTTGTTCTCTTTTTTTTCTTTTTGCATTTTTTTGCTTTTTCTTTTTTGTATTTTTCTCTTGCTCTAACTTTTGCCTGGGTCGCCCTTCCGGTTTTTCGACCCAGCGAGCCTCTCAAGGGTAAAAGTATAACAAGTCCATGCCAAATGGTTTTGAGGTCCTGGAGTCATCTGAATCCAGGAGAATGGCTACTGCTTTGCTTTGTAAGCTTCTTCTGATGAGAACTGATCTTCTTGACCTGACTTTGGTGCCTCTTGTTCGAGGGCTGCTTCAAATCTAGCCACACAGGCCTCACATCGTAGCTGACCGTCGAACCTTCTGATTTCAGGTTCAAGGTTTGGAAGCGAAGGGGTTGAGTCTCGAGGCTGAGAGCGATCCTAGGCTGCACAATCTCAAGAGCGATTCCACACAGGTCTTCGCAAGACCGCGCAAAACATTTTGTTTTTGAAAGTTTTTAAGAAAGCGACAAATCGCTCGCGCTGAAGGTAGTGTGAAACCAGTCTGGATCAAGCCAGGGTCCTTCTCAGTACTCACGCTAACAAGCACGATCCCATTCGTTAAAGGCTTAGCACGCCTCTCTTTCTCTCAAATGATCAAATTTTTGCAAAACCCGAGGAATTACTTCCTCTTCGTTTTCACCGCAGTGTTCAAAAATTTTTAAAAAACTTAGGTCAATGCAATAATTTTGGGGTGCAGAAGAGTAGGCGAAAAGTACCGCCGTTTCATTCAAACCTTTTGGCACAATTGGCACACGGCCGAGGCAAACACAAGAGCGTGAAAAACCACTGTTGTTTCATTCAGAATCTGTTGGCACAACTGGCTCCCTGGCAGAAACAGACTCAAAACAAAACGAAAAGACAAACACAAAACAAAATGGTGACGCCCGAGGTAACACCCCCCGGAATCACCCGACTCCTGTACAACAGGACTGACTCGATACAACAAGACAGATCCAAAATAAAAAGAGACTGACTTAAAACAAAAAGACAGACTCAAAACAAAACAACAAGACTGACCCAATACGCGAGTCGGAAACCGGCATTCGCCAATGCTCAAAACAGTGCATGCCATCCACCATATTTGGAGTAAACTGAGCGCTGTCCGCAGGTGGTTCATCCCTCCAATCACATCACATTATCCCCTACAAATTCACTGATCAAGTGCCGATAGACTTTGCAGGACCTGGTGCGGGGATGACCCCATTGTCAAATAGATCCTGTACTTCATGGCGAAGACGGAAGCAGGCGTTGGTAGTATGGCCAGTTTGTTGATGGTACGCGCAGTACTGGGTAGTATCATATGTAGCCGGAAGAGGGTTCGGGAGAGGCCGAGGCTCAAGGGGTTTGAGATGGCCTTGTCCAACAAGGATTTGGAGAGCTTTGGACAAAGGCATATAGAGGGCGTGGAAGACCCTCTGACCTCGGGGTTGGTACTTCAAGGCTTGTGGATTTTTACTGGGCGCACCAGCAAAGGGCTTGGCAGGTGCTGGCCTGGTTTGTTGATCTCTTCTGAGTGCAGGATTATAGCTGAAAGGAACGTTTCTAGTATGACAGTCCTTCTCCCGATGTTCCCTTTGATTCAGACCGCTCCCAACTTGAGCAGCGAAAGTGTCATCCACAGCTTTTGCAACAACTGCGAGGACTTGCTCTTTGTTCAGTCCCTCGACTTTCAAAGCCTTAACAGTGAACAGGAGATGTTCATGGGGATCCATGCCCGCCCCTACCTTGTTCTTTCCACTCGCCTCCACTTTGCCAAGGGATTGGCCTTCCTCAAATGCAGCCCGTCCTAAGATCACGGAGCCTTTGGTCATGAAGTTCCCGGTATGTGGTGTGGTCGATGATGGAGCCAATGTCCCGGAGACCAGATCTGTCACGGTTCTTTGAAGATCTTTAATCATTCCCATCAACTCAGAAGTAGTGGGTTCATGGGTTTGAGATGGTTGAGATTCAGGTGCACCCATCATGCATAAGTCCATGCTTTCTGGGATAAACACCTCAGGCTTGGGTAGATGGGCCGGGGTGATGTATATGCTAGGGTCATAGGTGGATGGCAGTATGTGGATGAGATTAAGGTAGGCAGGAGATGTTTGGTCATTGGGGTCTGACGGTGGAGTTATCGTCTGATTGTCGATGAGATTTTGGATCTCATGACGAAGGCGATAGCACCGGTCGGTGCCATGACCGCGCTGCTGATGGTACAAACAGTACTTGAAGGGGTTATGTCTGGCTGGGAGTGGGTCGGGAAGAGGTTGAGGATCGAGGGGTTTGAGATGCCCTTTTTCCATCAAGGCTTTCAGTGTGCTGGTCAGGCTCATATAGAGAGGGGTGAAAGTTCTACCCTGAGCTGGGGCTGGGCCAGCTGTTTGTAGGCTTGGTTTGGCAAAAGGGTCGGCTGTGGCGACTGTATTGATTTCGGTGGGTTTGGGAATAGCGCTACTACCAGCGTTGGTACTCCCTGAAATCACTCTCCTTGTCAGTTCCCTTGTCTTGGGGATGATCCCGCTGTTGAACGCATTCTCGACTTGAACCCCCAGTTCATGCAAACTTTTGAAAGTGAATAGTGGAGCGACTATTAACTTTTGCAACATATCATGCTCGAGGTTTTGGACCATCATCTGCACTTGATCCCTCTCAGAAGGGCGACGATCTGTCATTTGTGCTGCCTTTGCTCTCCACCTTGCAACGAATTCCACAAAAGGCTCTGTTGGGTTCTGGCGGGTTGCTTCAAGCTCTTGGATGGTCATTTCAACTTGGGTATTGTAGGAATACTGATCGACAAAGGCCTCAGCCAGTTCTTCCCAGTTTTGCTTCACTGTATCCTCCAATTTGGTATACCAAGTAGCTGCTACACCCGACAGGGTTCTTCTATACAGAGAGAGTTTCTGTGGCTTAGTCAGACCCATCGGCTTCAGGACATCTAAGAAAAGTCGGATATGTACCATTGGATCTCCAGACCCGTCGAAACAGTCGATATATGGCATTTTGAATCTGTCTGGGAGCCAGATAGAAGCCTCGGTGTGCCCATCCTCAATGCCAGGAATGGAGTTAAGGTCCTGTGCCTTTTTGAATTGCTTCTCAAGGTTTGCAATTTTCACTGCAGTCAGATTGAACTCATCAACATGAAAAGGTTGAGTTCTCTCATTAGGCTGCACCAGGGGTCTAAAAACTTGAGCTTGAGCCAACCCTTCTCGAGGATCTGGATCCTGCAAATCTTCAACTGGCGGAATTGGGTCAAAGTTCGGCTGGGGTCCCAAAGCTGGATGTGAGGCAGATGCCCCAGATGGGCGCTGCGTTTCAATACTAGTCTCAGCCTGCATGGCAGTTCCCTGACTTAGCGCTGCTGTCACGGCCACAAATTCTTCCGAACCCTGTGCCATCACGGCCTGCTGAGTCTGAACAAAGGTGACGTGACTGGCGACTAACGGATTAGATGAACAGATGAGCCCTGACCGGCTTTTCTTTACCTTGCCGCAGCGAAAGAACACTGGTTGCCCTTGAATTAAATTTCTGACCTAACAAAGTCTATCAGCACAAGTTCGATGAACCTCGGGGGATATCGGAGCCTTCTGAAACTATGGTTCCCAGACTACCTAGCAAAAGAAAAAACAAACAGCATCTCAGCCTGATTCCACCTGAATAGATATGAGCCTATTTGAATGAGTGTGCTCTCTACTGAATTCTGCTCACTTTTCCTCTCATCGCACATCTCTCTATTCTTCATTCTCTCATTTTTCATCCCTCCCCTGGGTGGTTGATGGACGAACAGCAAACTGTGGGCTCGTGTCCCTAGCATTCTGCTAGATTCTCTTTCTTCTGCTCA
>NW_021025067.1:1002495-1014917 GCF_004153795.1 Camellia sinensis | reverse complement strand
GATCTATTTATTATCTATTTAGAAATAAATTGCTTTGGGCTATCGGTGGAGGATAGTCGACAGGATATTTTGCTATGGTGGGCGGCGGCGGAAGTAGAGGTGAAGCAGGTCTTGTGGTTAATGGCTATGGAGTTATGGTGTATCTTTGCATGATTGTTATGTTTATGTTGATCATGCCCATGATCATTTTTGGGTGTGGATTTTGTGATGTGGATCTAGAGAAGGGTAAGGATGATGGTAGTTACCGTTTGGAATTTTTAAAAATATTTTTTAAAATTTTCAATTTATATTTTTACATTTTTAGTGATTTTTAAAAATATTTTAATCAATTTATTTTTTAACTTTAAGGGATGAAAATTTATTTCATCAAGAAAATGGATCTCTTCTTGAAGATCCAAAATTTCTTGTTTACGCCAATAAATTTCATCTAGGCTATTTGAAATGGACAAATCCAATTCATTTTTCAGTTATTACACTTGACGTCCCACCGGGCGTGCCAAAAATATATGTTGGCTTTTTTGGCTTTCGAAGGTTATTATTGTAATTGCGAGCGTGCCAACAAGGATTGAAATCCTTACAGATTAAATTCAAGCCAATTATCAAGTGATTGCGTTGACGATTCTTTTGCCTCAACGAAGAGGACTTCAAAATTGTCAAGTGTAGAGAAAAGAAAAAGAAAAAGTAAAAGTAGAAAGAGGGACGAAGAAAGATGATTGAGTGAACAATCGAAGTAATAATTACTTACCTCTACTCCTATGCTTCGAAAAGGAAGTGCATAAAATGCTTCGAAATGGAAATGTTGAAAATAAATGCTTCGAAATATAAATCTAAGTTAAACTACTGCTTCGAAATATAAATCTATGTTAAA
Source organism: Camellia sinensis (assembly GCF_004153795.1). Classification (NCBI taxonomy): domain Eukaryota; kingdom Viridiplantae; phylum Streptophyta; class Magnoliopsida; order Ericales; family Theaceae; genus Camellia; species Camellia sinensis. The sequence continues at coordinate 1,014,049 of NW_021025067.1, read as the reverse complement.
CTACTCCTAAGATAAGGAAAATGACAAGAAATATTGAAATCAGTTGTCTTTGATTATGAATTCTAGGATCATTACAATGTAGCCATTAATGGTTATTTATAGAGGAAAAAATACAGCAATAACTACTTAGTAATTACCTATTTATTTCATCTTCATTCTTGTCTTGCCATGTGTCCTTCCACTCATCCACTTTGTCCTTCTTATTCTCCATTATCTCTATAACTTCTTTTAACTTCCAAATGAATAAGAGGATGCCACGTGTCCTGCAATTATATAAACAATAAATAATAAAAATTATAGATTTATGGTGCCAACAATATTACTCACTGGGCTCCAGCTCACTCCTCTTCCTTATATATATATAGGTGAGCACGTGGATCGTCAAGTCTAGAGTTGCTTTTGGGGAGTCTACCTTTTTGAGAAGCCGTTTGTGAAGTGCCTCCGTGATGGGGCGTGCTTAGTCTTTGGAGGAGCCAAGCTTTTGTCAATCCTTTGTGAAGTCTTTTGTTTATGCTTTTTGAAGAACTTGTTTGTACATGTGAAGTTGAAAGTTTAAGTTTATTGTAAATATTACAATGGAATATATGAATGAAATCCAAGTTTCTTATGAAGTTTGTCATGTAAGTACCGCTCAATGGACTTGTTTATTATTGTTAATACTTCCGCTATGCTCTGTAATTTATTAGATGGTTTGTATTTATCTTTGAGGCCGAAAGTAATCTAAGATTACTGAATAGTCATAACCTAAACCTCTAGGGATGTATTTAGGTTGTGACAAGTCCACTACTTCATTTGCAATCATCATCCCATCAAAAATATTTATACCTCCTAAGAAAGCAGTTTGGACTTCACTGATGATGTAACAACCCTCACCTTACTCTTGTCATACTTGCATACATTCTTGCATGGTCTTGCTTTATTATGTTAATTGGAAGGATTTGTTTGCCTTGTTTTGTTAGTATTACTTGCGTGATCTTGTCCCTTGTTCGGTGTGTGCGTAGCCGAGGTCATCTTGAGCTTAGTCCGCCTTTGAACCTTGTACTTAGATTTGTTTTGAGATCTTGTTCAACCCCATCTTCACATCGGGCATTCATTGCCGAGATGCTTTGCACTTAGTGAACCTTGTCCTTGGGCAGGTATGGCCTAGGCCGAGATGTGGCACACCCCGGCCAAGGTGTGGCACAGCTTAGTCAAGTGTCGTCCTCCCTAGCCGATGTTTTGTCATCCTGTTGCTGGATCCTTGAATTGAGCCGATGTCACCTTATTGCCGATGTGTCTTACCCGAGCTTGCTGCATACGCTTTGTCAGAGACTTGTCTTGTCTATCAATCACCTTTTTGAGCTGAACCAACCCGGTAGCGCCACGTGTCCGAGCTGATTGTTAAGACAGCCGGCAAACCTTGAAACAAATCATTTTTCTTGTCTCAAATCTTTGTTTTAGAGAGAGAAGCTCTAGAGAGGAGGAAGAAGAGTTCTTGAGTGAGAGTAAGTCTTCCAAGCTTGATCTTCGAGGCTTGAACCGTTAGATTCGAACTTTGGGGTAAGATTCTTGATCTCCTTTGGTTGTTCTTGCTGAATATCTAGCTGCATTGCATGATCGGATCTGTTTTGCATGGCATGCATTGTTTTGAAGTTGGTTTTGGAAGAGGAAATGGTTTTTTCATGTGTTCTTGAAGAAAACCTCGTTTTGATCCGAAAGTTGGAACGAAAACCATGTTTTGTGTTTATTCTTGCATGACTTTCTTTAATGGGTACCCAGGTCCCTATCTTGAACTCTTGGCATGAAAACTCAGATTTTTGTAACAAGTTGTGAGCTTGCATCCATCTTTCAAATGATCATGTTCTTCATACTCTTCAAAGGGAAAACCCAGGTTTTTCCTGACTTTGTTTAGCGGGACCTCGGCATAGTCCTGGACGGTACCCAGTGTGTTTTCGAGAAACGGGAGCAGTGATTAAGCTCCCAGCTTGTTTTGCTTTGTCTTTGACTTGGATCTGGCAAGAATACCGAGATCATTTGCATGTATATAGAGCTTGCTTTGAGAATGTGACTTGCCATGTGATTGTAGGTCCTTGATATTTGCTTGAATCTACACCTGAAGAACTAGGTGAGTGGTATTATTGATAAAGTTATGTTATACTTGTTTTGATAAACCTTGCTTGCCTTGTTTTGACAAAAGTATTTTGTTAGCATGAATAAATAGCTCTTGTTTGATGTGTCAAGTATACTCCTTGTTGATGCCATCTTGGAAAGGATACGGTCCTTGTTAAATCGGGCTACGGGCCTAAGTAACACAAGTCCCTTGTGCTGGAGGACTCTAAACTTTCGCAGTACTAAGTGTAAAAGGATACGGTCCTTGTTAAATCGGGCTACGGGCCTAAGTAACACAAGTCCCTTGTGCTGGAGGACTCTAAACTTTCGCAGTACTAAGTGTAAAAGGAAACAGTCCTTCCTTGGAAATAAACTTTCGCAATACTTTTGACCAAACGATTACGGATCGTACAGCCTTGATACTTGAATGATGAATACGGTTCATCCCTTGCTTCGCCGATGTTATGATACTTGAATGATGAATACGGTTCATCCCTTGTTTTGCCTATGTCAGTAAACATCTTTGGATATTTATGATATTTGATTGGTGAATACGGTTCATCCCTCGTCTTGCTAAAGTTAATGAGTTTGTTTGAAGGACTTCGGCTATATTCATGCAAAACCTTTATTATTAGTACCATTCACTGAGTATTTGTACTCACCCCTCTATATATATGTAGGTGATGAGCAGTGATGCTTCTAATTAATAATACTCTGATGAATGATTTAATAAAATGTTTACCTTAAATAATGCATGTCAACGATGTATATATAATGGGTTTATTTTTGAGGGCGTTACAACTTCCATGTTTAATTTTATGGAGTTCCCATTTCTATTTTTATTCAACTTCTATTTTTATTAAATTTCCATCTCCATTCAATTTCCTTTTTAATTTAATTTCCAAATAGATCGTTAAAGTATAGTCGTTTCTTTAATGAATTTCCATGTTTACTTTTATGCAGTTTCCACTTCTATTTTTATTCAACTTCTACTTTTATTCAATTTGCATCTCCATTCAATTTACTTTTTTTATTTAATTTCCAAATAGATCGTTAAGGTATAGTGGTTTCTTGAATGAGTTTTCATTTTTAATTTTTATTCCACTTCCATTTTTATTCAATTTCCTTTTCTATTCAATTTGTTTTTTTATTTAATTTCCCAATAGATCGTTAATGTATAGTGGTTTCTTGAATGAACTTTCATTTTTAATTTTATGCAACTTCCATTTTTGTTTTTTTTCAGCTTCCATTTTTATTCAATTTCTTTTTCTATTGAATTTCGTTTTTTATGTAATTTCCAAATAGATCGTTAAGGTGTAGTGGTTTCATAAAAGAACTTCCATTTTTAATTTTATGCAACTTCCATTTGTATTTTTATTCAACTTCCATGGTTATTCAATTTTCATTTCTATTCAATTTCCTTTTTTCTTTAATTTCCAAATAGATCGTTAAGGTATAGTGGTTTCTTGAATGAACTTCCATGTTTAATTTTATGCAGTTTCCATTTCTATTTTTATTCAACTTCTATTTTTATTCAATTTCCATCTCCATTCAATTTCCTTTTTTATTTAATTTCCAAATAGATCGTTAAGGTATAGTGGTTTCTTCAATGAATTTCCATATTTAATTTTTTGCAGTTTCCACTTCTTTTTTTATTCAACTTCTCTTTTTATTCAATTTCCATCTCCATTCAATTTCATTTTTTTATTTAATTTCCAAATAGAACATTAAGGTATAGGGGTTTCTTGAATGAACTTTCATTTTTAATTTTAAGCAACTTCCACTTTTATTCAATTTTCTTTTCTATCGAATTTCATTTCCTATTTAATTTCCAAATAGATCGTTATGCTGTAGTGGTTTCTTGAATGAACTTTCATTTTCAATTTTATGCAACATCCATTTTTATTTTGGTTCCACTTCCATTTTTATTTAATTTCCTTTTCTATTCAATTTGCTTTTTTATTTAATTTCCAAATAGATCATTAATGTATAGTGGTTTCTTTCCATGTTTAATTTTATGCAGTTTCCATTTCTATTTTTATTCAACTTCTATTTTTAAACAATTTCCATCTACATTCAATTTTCTTTTTTATTTAATTTCCAAATAGATCGTTAAGGTATAGTGGTTTCTTGAATGAACTTCCATGTTTAATTTTATGCAGTTTCCATTTCTATTTTTATTCAACTTCTATTTTTAAACAATTTCCATCTACATTCAATTTTCTTTTTTATTTAATTTCCAAATAGATCGTTAAGGTATAGTGGTTTCTTGAATGAATTTCCATATTTAAATTTTTGCAGTTTCCACTTCTTTTTTTATTCAATTTCCATCTCCATTCAATTTCCTTTTTTTATTTAATTTCCAAATAGATCATTAAGGTATAGGGGTTACTTGAATGAACTTTTATTTTTAATTTTAAACAACTTCCATTTTTATTCAATTTCCTTTTCTATTCAATTTTCTTTTTTATTTAATTTCCAAAAAGATCGTTAATGTATAGTGGTTTCTTGAATGAACTTCCATGTTCAATAAAATTTAAAAATAGAGGTTTTCATTCAGAAACCACTTACACCTTAACGATCATTTTGGAATTAATAAATAAAGAAATTCAATGAGAAAAAAAAATTGAATAAAAATGGAAGTTGAAAAAATAAAAATGGAAGTTGCATAAAATAAAATGAAGTTCATTCAAGAAACCACTATACTTAACGATCTTTTTGGAAATTAAATAAAAAAGAAATTGAATAGAAAAGGAATTGATAAAATGGAAGTGAATAAAATAAAAATGGGAAGTTGTTAAAATTAAAAAATAAAAAGTTCATTCTAAGAAACCCTATACACTTAACGATCTATTTGGATTATAATAAAAATTAAAGGAAATTGAATGGAGATGGAAATTGAATAAAAAAAGAAGTGGAACTGCCAAAAAAAACTTAAATATGGAAATTCATTGAAGAAACACTATAACTTAACGATCTACTTGGAAAATTAAATAAAAAAAAGGACAATTGAATGGTAGATGGAAATTGTTTTAAATAGAAGTTGAATTAAAAATAGAAATGGAAACTGCATAAAATTAAACACGGAAGTTCATTCATGAAAACACTATACTTAACGATCTATTTGGAAGTTAAATAAAAAAAGAGAATGAATAAAGAAATTGAATCAAAAATGGAGTTGGAATAAAAATAAAATGAAGTTGCATAAAATTAAGATGGAAGTTCATTCAAGAAACCACTACACCTTAACGATCAATTGGAATATAAATAAAAAAAAGAAAATGACTGAGATGGAAATTGAATAAAAATAGAAGTTGAAATAAAAATAAAATGGAACTGCATAAAATTATACATGGAGTTCATTAAGAAACCACACTATACCAAACGAATCTATTTGGAAATTAAATAAAAAAAAGGAAATTGAATAGAAAAGGAAACTGAATAAAAAATGGAGATGGAATAAAAAAAGAAATGGAAAGCTTAAATTAAAAAATAGGAGTTCATCTAGAAACCACTACACCTTCTCTATTTGGAATTAATAAAAAGGAAATTCAATAGAAAAGAATAAATGAATAAAAATGGAAGTTGAAAAAAATAAAAATGGGAGTTGCATAAAATTAAAAATGGAAGTTCATTCAAGAACCGCTATACATTAACGATCTATTTGGAAATTAAATAAAAAAGGAAATTGAATAGAGATGAAATTGAATAAAAAATGGAATCATGATGAATAAAATAACTAGAGAAGAGTTGATACTTAATACTAAAAAATGGAAGTTCATTCAAGGAAAACCCGCTATACTTAGATGAACAATATTGGAAAATTAAATAAAAAAAGGAATAGAATGATTGAGAATGCACAAATAAGGCTTATAAAAAAGAAAATGTTGATTTAATATTTAAAATAAGAAGATGGAAAATCTTTAAAAATAATACATTCATAAAATCGAAAAACCTTATCAGTTGGAAAAGAAAACAATCTAATTAAGAAATCATACTTAGAGAAGATATATAATCCTCAAAGGAGAATTAATTCAAAATAATATGATAGATGATTAACAATTTGAAATTATAGAAGTTAAACAAAATAGAATGGAAATGCATAAAATAAACATGAAGTTCATCAAGAACCACTATACCTAACGAATCTATTTGGAAATTAAAGAAAAAAGGAAATTGAATAGAATGAAAATATGATAACCATGGAAGTTGAATAAAAATACAAATGGAAGTGCATAAAATTAAAAATGGAAGTTCTTTTATAGATACCACTACACCTTAACGATCTATTTGGAAATTAAATAAAAAACGAAATTCAATAGAAAAAGAAATTGAATAAAAATGGAAGCTGAAAAAAAACAAAATGGAAGTTGCGAATTAAAATGAAAGTTCATCAAGAAACCTGTCACGACCCAAACCGCCCTAGTAGTTTTGAAGTGCCGATGGCTACAAGTAATCTCTACATCGAAGGCCAACTTTCAAACTTACACATCAATATGATATAAAAGGCTCCAAATGCAGGAATGAAAATACTAATACAAGTAAGGTCCATAAGAGCTGTAGCATAGATTATCAATAACATGCAAAGTTCCTAAGTTCAACACGAATACAATAAGTAAAAATACATGTTATCTTGATAAAAGGCTCTTGAGCCGAATATACAAAATACAGCTATACAAGTCAAGAAGCATGATTTTCAGATTTGCCGACGTGCAAGCAGGGCATCGCCGACGTAAATACAAAGTAAAGCCGACATAAGCACGAATCCAAAACAAGCATCCAAAACGATCTAGGCGTCCCGCCGTCCTGCTATCACCTACATATATATGAGGGGTGTAGTACAAAACTCAGTGAATGTACTAATAATAAAGGTTTTGCATGAAATATAGCCGAAGTCCTTCAAACAAACTCATTAACTTTAGCAAGACGAGGGATGAACCGTATTCACCATCAAATATCATAAATATCCAAAGATGTTTATGACATAGGCAAAACAAGGATGAACCGTATTCAATATTCAAGTATCATAACATCGGCGAAGCAAGGGATGAACCGTATTCATCATTCAAGTATCAAGGCTGTACGATCCGTAATCGTTTGGTCAAAAGTATTGCGAAAGTTTTAGAGTCCTCCAATACAAGGACTTGTGCACTTGGTACCGCGAAAGTTTAGAGTCCTCCAGTACAAGGGACTTGTGTTACTTAGGCCCATAGCCCGATTTAACAAGGACCGTATCCTTTTTATACTTAGTACTGCGAAAGTTTAGAGTCCTCAGCACAAGGACTTGTGTTACTTAGGCCCGTAGCCCCATTTAACAAGGACCGTATCCTTTCCAAGATGGCATCAACAAGGAGTATACTTGACACATCAACAAGAGCTATTTATTCATGCTAACAAAATACTTTTGTCAAACAAGGCAAGCAAGGTTTATCAAAACAAGTATAACATAACTTTATCAATAATACCACTCACCTAGTTCTTCAGGTGTAGATTCAAGCAAATTCAAGGACCTACATCACATGGCAAGTCACATTCTCAAAGCAAGCTCCATATACATGCAAATGATCTCGGCATTCTTGCCAGATCCAAGTTAAAGACAAAGCAAAACAAGCTGGGAGCTTAATCACTGCTCCCGTTTCTCGACACACTGGGTACCGTCCAGGACTATGCCGAGGTCCCGCTAAAACAAAGTCAGGAAAAACCTGGTTTTCCCTTTGAAGAGTATGAAGAACATGATCATTTGAAGATGGATGCAAGCTCACAACTTGTTACAAAAATCTGAGTTTTCATGCCAAGAGTTCAAGATAGGGCCTGGGTACCCATTAAAGAAAGTCATGCAAGAATAACACAAAAAATGGTTTTCGTTCCAACTTTCGGATCAAAACGAGGTTTTCTTCAAGAAACATGAAAAAACCATTTCCTTCCAAACCAACTTCAAAACAATGCATGCCATGCAAAACAGATCCGATCATGCATGCAGCTAGATATTCAGCAAGAACAACAAAGGATGATCAAAGAAACTCTTTACCCTCAAAGTTCCGAATTTAACGGGTTCAAGCCATCGATAGATCTCACCTAAGCTTGAGCGAAGAACTTAATAGTAAAAAAAATTTTTGACTAACCCTAAAAGTTACTCTTTCTTTCACTCTCTCTAGCTTTCTTTCTTATAAAAACAAAAGAATTTTAGAGCACAAAAGAAAAAAATTAAATCTCGTTCAGACAAAGCAGATCTCTGTTAAAACCGGCTCCTTTGATGTATCTAATTAGCTTAACACATCAGCTACGGAATACAGCTGGCTCACTGCGAAATGCGGATTGGAGAGAAATTAGCACTCCAAAAGGTGATGATTGATACTATCTGTTGACGAAGTCATTGACAAAAGCGTTGCAGCAGCTCAGGGTAAGACACATCATGGCTGAAATAAATGTGACATCGGGTCTCATTACAAGGAAGTTGGCCATCTGTCGAGGCCAACAGGATAGACCATAAAAGTCCGGCAATAGAGTTCACCTAAACTGCTTAGAGGTGAAACACTTAATGCTATAGCATGTTTTGCCACACATGGCCGGGGTTTGAATGTAAGCTCGAACCATCTCATGCTTCTTTCTGCACAAAATACACTGTGACGTGCGGACAAGGTTCAAGTGCAAACATCTCCGCAATGTGGAATGCAGTTTTCCCGTATTGTGGTGAAGACCTGGTTAGGTTGAGCAAGATTACAAGAGAGAGGATAGTTCTAAGTACAAGGGGTCAAAGGCGGAGTGCTAAGCTCAGATGACCTCTGAGCTTACCGCCTCACACTAAAGCAAAGAACATAAAATAGTCACTGCAATTATGAAGGCCCAAATCAAGGAAAGACAAAAACCTCTTCATTAAACATAACAAAGCTAAAGACCATCCATGTGAATGTATAGACAAATTGCAATGAACTAAAGAGTAAAAAAGTGATGAGGGTTTGTTTTATAACATCCTTTAAGAAACAACCGCTTCTATAAATAATGTTTGTTCTCCCCTAAACAATAATAGATTTAACCTTGCATTTTCAGCGAAAACAAACTACAGTATATACAACCAAGGTAACGGATCCTCAAATCTCTTCCTTTTTGCTCCCACGCTCGCTCTCGTAGTGCATAAATGTCCTCGCACATTCGACCAATAAATTTTACCAGTGCGCTCATCTAGAAATCGATCTATTGTCTTCCCAATCTTAGCCTTAAATCACTTGTGTCCGGTATAATCTTCCATTGGCTTACTCCTGCTTGTTAGCCAAAATGAACTTATCTTCCCTAATAAAATACCTGTTATCTTCCCAGGCATTACTTATGACATAATACTTCAAATATAATATGCAGTGAGATTCTCGGTAGTGTACTATCCTTAACATCCGAAACATGAAAACACATTGGTGGACTGGCTCAAAAAAATATATTAGATGGCTCTCAAAAGCAAGTCTGATAAATGGACCACCGCGTGGCGACAATTTAAATATTTCTCAATTACGAACTTTACCAACATTGAGTTATAAATTATACTCTAATTATATACAGCGGGGCATACTAGCTAACTTACCATTTCCTTCCCTTCAAAATCTCGGAAATCACTTTCATATGAGTGAAACCTTCTTAGCGATACAATGTTCACCAACCGTTGTCACTACTATAGCTCGAGTGCACTTCTCTGTGAGTCATTTGGAGCTCGCTCTTTTGTGGGTCATTAGCGCAGGTTTTTTAATCGCTTGGTTGAATAATAAGTGTTTAATCTATCCTACCGTTGTCACTTGAAATCCAATTACGGCAGAGAGCGGGAAGTTCTGATACTACCTGGATCTTCGGTCTTACCTTACCATACTGTGCGATCCCTACCTTTTTAATATCATAACAAGGCTTTACGTACACTATGCGCCTCTTAATAGCCACGCATAGCACATTGATAACCGTTATTGTTGGAACGGATTCTACTTAAGGGCAAATTGTGTACCCCAACCTTCCCTTGGAATAATGTGTTTCGCAGACATCCACTAGTAGGGGTCATGGAGCATTCTTCAATCGCCTGTAATGGGGCTGAATGGTCCTCTCCTGTCCTGGTTTCCCATCTTGGTTCTGGGTTGAGAAATGCTGAACTAACATCTAGACATCCCGGTCTCCTCGAAAGCCCTCTGAAAAGACTCGCCAAATCTAGAGAAAAAACAAATTTAGGGTCGTCTCAAGGACTTGGCATTTGAAACGTCAACTCGGGTCAGTCCATGAGTATCAGTTCATCACTCAATAAATATTCTTTTCGATTCAAAAAAAAATCACAGATAGCAATATGGCAGATTACAGGTTGTTGCGTTAAGGTAGTTTAACGGGTAGAAAGTGAGTATCGCTGACTTAAGCTTAAACCTTAATTTCTACAAACATAGATCGCCAAAATGCTACCCAATACCATATATCTTATCAGGAGAAAACCAATCACAGAAATCCTTTTGGAGATGTGCTCCGCTTTCCACTCGGAAATCTCCACACCGCCAAGGTGCGAGATATATAACCCTGTTACTGTCCCTTTTGACTCGTCCTGCTTTCATAACACCTTTGGTTTGACTATTATGTTTAAACTCACTACAAAAATGTGAGGATACACGAATTCGGCTATTTCTCTCTTTAATTTGGGACCACCAGAAGGTCTGCTTCACACTGATTGTTTTGGTGTATCCCCTGGATCGATTATCGATGGACGCAAACTATGGAACCATTGAGCTTCTGCAAAAATCTTTTTCCTTCAGTTTGGCGATGTCGGCCCACCGCATACCATTACCTTCCAAACATTAACGTAATTTTTTTACAGACACTGTATAGTAACTCTACTGGTTCTCACGCGGAATGGTGATAACCCTTCTTAGGTCTCGGCCATCACATGCTTGTTAGTCATTCTATCTCTCGGCCTATATTTCTAGAGGAATTATTCTCTCATATAGTTCTCTTGATATATCACTTACAATAATTAACAATTAAGTCTGGCTCTTGCTGACATCACGGTTAAACATGCCAAATTTCCATATATCTGACTTCTGCTTGTCCAGAATAGACGTCTGGTACACTGTTTAGCTTTTCACGGTTGTGTGATATTGGTTTCGATTTTGCATATCATGTCGTAGTCTGGGCACAATTTCAAGCCACCGTCTTTTGGCCTCAATTCAATTCCTTCTGACGTGTGATAGATTTAACTTTAACGCTCTTTATGATCTACGTAACAAAACAACGTTTTGATCTCAGCTCCATACAGATATAGTCGGCGCCCAACATCTTTAAAGCAAATACCACCGGCCGCCAATTTCGTAAGTCACAAACTGAGGCAGGTAGAGCGACTAGTTTTTCTCATCGAGGTTTCAACCTGACGGAGATGCCCATAAGTATAACCTTATTACCTTTTGCATTATAATAGCCACAACCAAAACTCTTTATGGGATGAGCGAATCCACTAAACGTA
>NW_021025067.1:961823-996107 GCF_004153795.1 Camellia sinensis | reverse complement strand
TCCGATAAAGCCTCCGGATTCGGAGCGCCCTTCTTGGATATCATGATTGGCCAAAAAGTCTCCGAATTTCGGAGCGCCTCATTGGCGTATGACACCTTCTGGCCGAAAAAGCTTCCGGATTTAGGGCCAGGGCCGTGTGTAACACGTATGCTGAATATATATATATATATAATGAAGAACGCTCTGTTATGACGAGCTGGCAAAAACCGTTTGCACATTAAGGCATATATACATTTGAAATGCACTCTAGACGGTCAATGTCTATCCAATCACAAAACATGCAAACATTTATTCAAACATTTATATAATAAAGCACAAAACATGCAAACATATGTGTGCCGAACGAAAATTATAAAGAAATACAAACATCGAAAACAAAACATTTTATTCAATCATCCAATGATTACGTAGTTTTTAACGCAATCTACATTTTCAGCATCATAATGAGTGTTTTTATCCGGCGTCTCCCTCATCGTCACTCTTTTCGACCTCAAAAGCAGAAAAGGGAAAATGATCACGCTGGTTCAGCGGGGGATATTATTGGCTGACAATGAGATCTGATGCCGAATGCTAAGCGAAAAAATATGAACGGTGCCAGAAGTTCTCCTCGTTAACCCATCTGCCCGCTGAAGAGTTAAGCTCTATCACCAGTCCCTAGCCGTTTGCCCAGTGGGGGCTTGATATCGTAGAACCATTGCCAAGGGCCCCGAGCAACAAGCGATACTTGATCGTTGCCACAGACTATTTCACAAAATGGGTCCAAGCGGAGGCGTTAACGCACATTCAAGATACTGATGTCAAGCGCTTTGTGTGGAGAAATATCATAACACGATTCGGTATTCGAAGAGCTCTTATCTCAGACAACGACACCCGGTTTGATTGTGGCGTCTACCAGGAGCTATGCAGCAAGTATGGTATCCGACCGTACTTTTCCATGCCGGCTTTTCCCCAGAGCAATGGTCAAGCAGAAGCCTCTAACAAATCCATCTTGGACGGCATCAAGAAGAGGCTGGAGAAAGCTAAGGGCAAATGGGTTGAAGAATTACCGAGTGTATTGTGGGCACATCGAGCTACGCCGAGGCGATCCGCTAGAGAAACGTCGTTTGCTTTATGTTTTGGAACCCAGGCGATCATACCCCTGGAGATCGGCCACCCAATCCTGAAATCACAAGTTTTTGATATGGGCCGAAACGACATGATGCTGGCTTTGGATTTGATTTTGATCGAAGAACGAAGAGACCGCGCCCTTGCCTCCATGGCATAATACCAGCAACAGCTTGCCAAGTCGTAGAATCAACGTGTTCAGCTGCGCCACTATACACCAGGAGAGTTGGTCCTGAAGAAAGTACTTCCAGCAGCCAGGAAACCAACTGATGAAAAATTGGGCCCCAACTGGGACGGCCCCTATCAAGTTTATTCGATCGCAAGGGTAGGTGCGTATCAGCTTAAAGACATGTCTGGAAGGAGCCTCCCACGGCCTTGGAATTCAACGCACTTACGAAAATTCTACCATTAAACTCGACTTGTGGGGAATGATACTTGTTCTGAATGGTTTAACGTGTACGTGCACCACTTTTGTAATGCAAAGATTCTTGTTTACTCACTGTCAAATCCAGTTCAAGAGTGTTTCGATTAAAGCCTCCAAATTTGGAACGCCCTTCGTGGATATCACGATTGGCCAAAAAGTCTCTGGATTCGGAGCCCCATCGGCGCATGACATCTTTGGGCCGATAAAGCCTCCGGATTCGGAGCGCCCTTCGTGGATATCACGATTGGCCAAAAAGTCTCCAGATTCGAAGCCCCATCAGCACATGATGTCTTTAGGCTGATAAAGCCTCCGGATTCGGAGCGCCCTTAGGGGATATCACGATTGGCCAAAAAGTCTCTGGATTCGGAACCCCATCGGTGCATGACATCTTTGGGCTGATAAAGCCTCTGGATTCGGAGCCCCATCGGCGCATGACATCTTTGGGCTGATAAAGCCTCCGGATTCGGAGCGCCCTTCGTGGATATCACGATTGGCCAAAAAGTCTCCGGATTCGGAGCCCATCGGCGCATGACGTCTTTGGGCCGGTAAAGCCTCCGGATTTGGAGCGCCCTTCGTGGATATCATAATTGGCCAAAAAGTCTCCGGATTCGGAGCACTCTTCGTGGATATCACGATTGGCCAAAAAGTCTCTAGATTCGGAGCCCCATCGGTGTATGACGTCTTTGGGCCGATAAAGCCTCTGGATTCGGAGCGCCCTTCGTAGATATCACGATTGGCCAAAAAGTCTCCGGATTCGGAGCCCCATCGGCGCATGACGTCTTTGGGCCAATAAAGTCTCCGGATTCAGAGCCCCATCGGCGCATGACGTCTTTAGGTCGATAAAGCCTCCGGATTCGGAGCGCCCTTCGTGGATATCACGATTGGCCAAAAAGTCTCCGGATTCGGAGCCCCATCGGCGCATGACGTCTTTGGGCCGATAAAGCCTCCAAATTCGGAGCGCCCTTCATGGATATCATGATTAGCCAAAAAGTCTCTGGATTTGGAGCCCAATCGGCGCATGACGTCTTTGGGCCAATAAAGCTTCCGGATTCGGAGCTCCCTTTATGGATATCACGATTGGCCAAAAAGTTTTCAGATTTGGAGCCCCATCAACACATGACGTCTTTGGGCCAATAAAGCCTTTGGATTCGGAGCGCTCTTCGTAGATATCACGATTGGCCTGTCTCCGGATTCGGAGCCCCATCGACGCATGACGTTTTTGGGCTGATAAAGCCTCCGGATTGCAAAAATAAAGCCTCTGGATTTGGAGCCTCATTGGCGTATGATGCCTTTTTGCCGAAAAAGCTTCCGAATTTAGGGCGAAGGCTGTCTGTAACACATATGCTGAATAAATATATAATAAACAACGCTCTGTTATGACAAGCCGGAAAAAACCGTTTGCACATTGGTACATTTGAAATAAACTCCAGATGGTCAATGTCTATCCAATCACAAAACATGCAAACATTTATTCAAACATTTATGTAATAAAGCACAAAACATGCAGACATATGTGCGCCGAACAAAAATTATAAAGAAACACGAACATTGAAAACAAAACATTTTATTCAATCATCCAATGATTACATAGTTTTTAACGCAATCTATATTTTCAGCATCACAATGAGTGTTTTTATCCGGCGTCTCCCTCATCGTCACTGTTTTTGACTTCAAAAGAGAAAAAGGGAAAATGATCATGCTGGTACAGCGGCAACACCGAATCAACACCCTTTGCTCGGAGAGTCTCCGTGGCCTTAAGCGCCTCGATCCAACCGTGCCTAAGCCCCCAGTTCTCACATCGACAGACCTCCTCCGCAAGTTTCTCTTTGGTTTTGTCGATCCCAACCTTCTGACCCGCATGGAAGCCTTGTTCGTAACCCATGGTCCTCGTATTCTCTACGGTGAACATGCTTGCCATATCTCGGTCGACGATGGCGTGAATCAATAGCCGTTGAGTCACCCTCTCCTCCACGACCGGGTTAGATTGACCCATCGCACGCGGCTTGGTGGTGTGAGCCTTCCTAAGTTCCCTAAGCTCACGCTCGGCCTTCTTCGCACGAACTTTCAAACTCCGAATTCGTTTGTCCTTTTTTCCTATTTCTCAACGCGCGGCGCGTAGGCGCATGCCGACTTCGTAGGCGGTGTATAGCCCTTTCACCGCCCCGTGGATGCCCTCTTGAAATACGTCAAAATCCTGTCGACCAACCATCGACTGCTGGACCTCCAGTGGAAAAATTTGTCGAGTAAACTCGACCGCCACACCTGGGTCCTTGATAATGGAGTCTGCCTCCGTCGTCGGTTTATTCCCAATGAAAACTGCAAAACTCAACGGTCGCAATGCCACATCGGCCTCATTTCTCAGTCGCGATCGCGAAGAACTTCCCCGTTGTTGTTTCTCCTTTCGGGGTGATCTGCTTCGACGACTTCGAGGCTGACGTTTTTCCCATTCTTTGGACACCATACCTTCTGCATGGGTGGGTTTGCTGCAGTATCAAGCTCAGCCAAAGTTCGCGCTTCTCCTCTGCTGTTGAAGAAAACTCCATTTGACATTTGCACTTACCTAACCCCACGCAACGAATTGTTTTAAACTGAGTCTGAACACAGTAAGTGGAATTACTGGCGTGAAGAGTCCATCCCATTTATTTCTAATGCTTGCAGTGAGCCCGAGGTGATTTCATTAACGCTAAACTCCAAAAGACGGATGCCGATCGATACGTGCCACAGCCACTCCATGTACTAATCTTTGGCTTTTTGGAGTTAAAATTGCCTAATTATCTAAACGGTAATTATACATGAATGTCTTGGAGTTCATGCACTGGCTGGGGCAAGGGCAGATTTATTAATCTAACCAGCCAAGCATCTAGGCCCCTTGTCGATCGACACGTGCCACAGCCACTCTATGTACTAATTTTTGGCTTTTTGGAGTTAAAATTGCCTAATTATCTAAACGGCAATTATACATGAATGTCTTGGAGTTCATGCACTGGCTGGGGCAAGGGCAGATTTATTAATCTAACCGGCGAAGCATCTAAGCCCCTTGCCGATCGACACGTGCCACAACCACTCCATGTACTAATTTTTGGCTTTTTGGAGTTAAAATTGCCTAATTATCTAAACGGCAATTATACATGAATGTCTTGGAGTTCATGCACTGGCTGGGGCATGGGCAGATTTATTAATCTAACCGGCCAAGCATCTAGGCCCCTTGCTGATCGATATGTGCCACAGCTACTCCGTGTACTAATTTTTGGCTTTTTGAAGTTAAGATTGCCTAATTATCTAGTCAGCAAGTATACATGAATGAATGATCCAATAACACAATTTAGCTCAAATAATAGCAAAGTGCAAAAGGAATTTTCATTAAGTAAATTGGGCACAAATTGTAGCCATTTTACATATGAAAACTACTAAACAAAAGACTACAAATTTGAAGGGAAATGCCTAGGGAAAATTTAAAACCTATAGCCATACATAAAAAACTAAACAATAGCTGTAAACAAAAACTACTGTCACCCTGATCAATCCTCGGAGTCAGACTCTAGCGGCTCAACATCCACTTGCTCGTATGGAATTGGCATAGCCAATGTCACATTATAGACACCCCATTTTTGATCGACCTTAAGACTCAGACGTCATCGATTGAGCGCTCGGTGATGGTGCGTGTTATGTTGGCTTCGAGTCTCCGGAGTTTTGGCGGCGAGCCTTGCCTCCGGGCCTCTGAACTCCTTGTGCTTTGGCTCGGTTTGTGGACCGAACCTTGTTTCTCTTCCCGGAGGGAGTGAGAGGTCTTATAGACCATCTCTTTGTGGTCGTAGGCCGCTTGTCCCGTTTGGAGACTAGTTTCTGATTTTTGGAGCCTTCAGCCGCGTGGCTTGTCTCGGGGCCGCTTAACGTTTTCCGTTTGGCGTGGTTTTTGAACCACACCTTGTTGCCTCTGCCTAGAGGGACACTGTGGTCCGGGAGACCACTTTTGTGGTCGTATACCACTTTTGGTGCTCGTCAGGTAGTTTTTGGGGCTTTTGGCCGCGTTCTTTGCCTCCCGATCTCTCGTCTTGCATCCGCTTTGGTTTATTTTTCGTGCAAACCTTGTTTTCCTTGTTTGGAAGGTGGTACAAGGGTGGGAGACCACTTTTCCTTCTGCCAGCCAGTTTTCTGGTAGGATAACTGGCTTTCTTGGTCTTTGGACCATCTTTTCTGGTCGGCCACCACACCATTGCATTGTTTTCATGCTCTGGACCTTCTCCCACTATGGTCGACTAGTTGTTGCTCTGAGAGACCACTTGAAGTGGTGGGCTGACCACTTTAAGTAGTAGGCCGACCACTTCAAGTGGTCGGCTGCTTTTTGGCACCTTTTTGGAGATATTTTCCTCCAACTGGCACAGTTTGAGGGCATTAGGGCCATCCTCCATACACTATGGAGGGATTGGTTTGAGGCTTAGCTTCTCCAAGAAGCTTTGCCTTTTTGTTTTTATAAGAGGGATGCTCCTCCTCCCTCCTCTAGGTTCAGAAATTTGAGGGCTGAGAGTTATAGATATAGTTTTGTATCTATCTTGCCTTTGTTCTTC
Organism: Camellia sinensis; assembly: GCF_004153795.1. Lineage (NCBI taxonomy): Eukaryota > Viridiplantae > Streptophyta > Magnoliopsida > Ericales > Theaceae > Camellia > Camellia sinensis. The sequence continues at coordinate 990,014 of NW_021025067.1, read as the reverse complement.
ATTTTGTGCTTCAAAAGTGTAGATTTGTCTTAGTTTAACACACAAACACACACTCAAACACCATCCTTTGGTTGATGAGGTGCTAAGGGGTTGTTTTTGGCATTCTTGGACTGGTTTAAGCTCAAAGAACTTGCTGGAGTTGCAGCTTTAAAGAAGGTCTTCAAGGGTGAGTCTTTGACCTTTAAACCCGCATTCTTTCTTAAGCTTTTAGCCCTTCTTGCATACGTTTTCAAGCTTAGTTCTTAACTGAAAAAAGTTCTATTTTTGCATGCTTAAAATAGTTGTTTAAGGTCACTTTTTCGTTGGGGATGATCTACTCCCTCTTAGGCTTTGTTACGCCTTGTTTTGAGCCATCCTTTTAGGCTCTTGTTGAAGCCTTTGCATGACCTTTCTACCACTGAAATCCAAAGGATTTTCAGTGGTGGAAAGCTGGTTTTGGTGTCTTAAATAGGAGAGGGTCATCCCCTCTCCTTGTTTTGTGTTTACTTGCTTCATATGCCTCATGTTTGAGCATATTTGTTAAGCTTATGCTGGCCAAATCTTAGCATGTATTTGTGGTTATTTTGCTGTGGCATACCACTGTTTTTCTTGCTTTTCTCACTCCATGCATGCCTAATACACTTGTAGTGTAAATCAGACAAACTAACTTTGTATGCTTCATGAAGTAGCATGTCATTCTAGCTTGTTTTGTTTCCATTTCAGCATGTTTGTGGTGATGTTTTTCCATGTCATGACTCTGTTTTGGTTTGGTTTGGTTGGCCCTTGCATGCTCCATGCACTTGTAGTGCAATCCCATGAATTAGCTTAATGTGTCTCATGCTTTAACATGTCATTCTAGCATGCTTTTGGCTTAGTTCTGAGAAGACTTTGTTCATGTTTTAGCATGTTTAAGGTCTGATTTATGTTTTCTTAGTCATGCATGACTTGCTTTGTATAGCTATAATGCATTCTAGCTTGTTAGCTTTGTGTATCAAGTCCACTAACATGCATTGCTTGGACTATTTTAGTGATTTGGCATCATTTGTTATGTGATTTTAGTCCATGTTTCATGGTCATGCACTTGTATTTGTCACTCATTCAATGCGTTGGAGGGTTTGCCCCTTTGTGTCTTAACATGAACCATTGTGTATGCCTTCATGCCATAGCTTGCGAGCTATCATTTCAATGTGTTTTTTGGGGTTATTATGCCATGATATAACTCTGATTTTTATTGGTTAAGTCATTCCATGTTTAGTCTTATTAGGTGTAATGTAATCCACCTTATTTGCCTCACATGCATTGTACCTTATGCCCTTCATGCTAACTTGTTTAGGCTTCCTTCAATGCATGTTTTAGACTCATTTTAACATGTTCTAAGACCGTTTTGGGTTGCCTTGGTCATATGCTTCATGCTTTGTATAGCTGTGGTGCAATTGGCCTTGCTAGCTTTGTGTTTTGATGACCCATGCATGCTATCTTTGAGCCATTTAGATGATTTGGCATCATTTAATACTTCATTTTAGAGCTTATAGCATTGCCATGTTTCCACTTCTTTCATGCTTTGAATGCCTTTAAGTATTGTGCATTGTTACATTGTTTTGACCTATTTAAGCCCTATTTGTGGTTGGTTCATGCATATTTTCCATGTATTGCATGCTTCCTTTATAGTCCCCTTCACTAGCTTTCATGCCTTAGGACTCTTGCATGCTTTACTTGCTTTGTTTGAATGAGTTGGCATCATTTTTTACCTCATTTCAGTGTACTTAGTGTTGTTACACTTCCATGTTTTTCACTGTTTAAGTGCTTTTGAGAGTTGCACCTTAGTGCCTTAATTGGTGAGCCAATTGGCATGCATGTTTGCATTTGTTTTTGGTGCCTTCATTTTAGCATTATGGCCACTGTCATGGCATGACTGAGGTCTGTCCATTTTGGTTTAAGTCCATTGAGTATGTGGTTTGCATGTTGTTGCATGCTTGGTGTATTGCATATAGTTGCCCTCATTGCATTGCATTGTGTTTGCATGCATTAGCTTTGCTAAGTTGCTGATATTACATTGCATTGTGTATGCCATGTTGTCTAGTGCATTGTGTATGCCATGTAGTTGCATCATGTTTTGCATACCTTGCATTCCATGTTGTTGCCATGTAGTTGCATCATGTTTTGCATGCCTTGCATTCCATGTTGTTGCCATGTAGTTACATTGCATGTTTGCCATGTTATGTGTTGCATTGTGTTTGGAATAGGTGTTAGTCCAAACACGAGAAACGAGGGACATTTCATACTTCAAGTGATGAAACGTGTCTCAACTCTCGGTCGACGATGCTCTTGATCATACATGATAGAGTTTTAGGCTTTATGTGTTTACTTGTGCATTCATTTTCATATTGAATTGTGCAACTTCGCCTCTCGGCCATCATGCATTGAAATGCGCGATTGGTGGCTTGAGGGTCGAGAACCGTGCTCCCTTGAGCTTATGACATGATAAGAAGGGTGGTTGTGCACACATATCTTGCAAATACATTACCATTCCCTTTCTTGCTCTCTGTTGCAGCAAAGTGAAGTCTAGCAGCAACAACTGGTCGGCTAGCCAGAAAAACTAGCTGGCCGACCACTTTTTCTATCCTACAACAACAAAAAGTGGTCGGCAGGTGTTTGGGGAGACCAAAAGTGGTCGGCCACCCTTCCACAGGATTCCCAAGGTGGAGTTTCAGCTTTCTAGAGCTTGGTGCAGTGTTCTGAGGACAAATGAAAGCAAAGGCAAATCGGGGCATCGCATTGGATTTCCAAACGAGGCGACCAGGCATGCATCTAGTCTTCTCCTTCCGAGAACCTTCTATTTTATTGCTTTCCTTAGCTGCCATGCTTAGATAGCTAGCTTTTGCTTTGGTTTGTACCTTAATAGTTAATGCGTTTTGTAATAATTAGTTAACTAGGATTAGTTAATTAATTTGTTGTGTAATACTTAGTTTAATTAGCTTAGATTAGCTAGTTAGCTTCTTATTCGGTCCCTCCCTAGAGAGGGCATATTGTTGTAATAAGAGTGCGTGTGTGTGATGCACGTCTTCCAATCCTCATTTCTTTCTCCCTTTTACTTAACCACTTACGATGGTTAGTTTTAGGGCATATTTGATTTAGCATACCTTATGCTTGCATGCGTGCATCCATTCACCTGTATTGCATGCATCGGGCTTGGCGCATCATACTAACTGCATCGTATTTCAATACCTATTTGAATACATGTATCAAGTTGCATTTCACATGACATTTTAGAATAGCCGAGCCTATTTCAGTTGCATTTTCGCATGTGTTGCATTAGCCATCTTAACATGAACTAGGGTCATACATGATTTCTAACTAGTTTTTGTTTTGGCTCGGAGTACACTGTGAGTGTTTACGCTTTAGCATACTGCATGTGTGTTAATGTTGCCATGAAAGCATGCTTCCCATGAGGCTAATTGCTTATGTGCTTAACTGCCTGAATGCCTGTGGGTGAAGGTTAGATTGCTTGAATTGGAACAATTCACTGAAATCTGCATTTTAGCCTACTTGCGAGTAGCAAACTTCAAACCGTTTTCAAACAAACAGATATGCAATGTTTTGTTTCAAATTAGGCGATCTAGTCTATACTTGTTTGCTATGCGCATCACGTAGTAAGATTAGCTAATTAATCGGAATAAGAGCACATGTGTTTTCAAAAACAAGATATTATGCTTAGTGCAGGCCGATCTTTGATCGGGTGAGCGGGGGTGCTCATTGCATGACCTTCTCCTCTCGTACCCAAGTTCCTGAGCCAAGGCAACTTTGGTGATGATGGACACGTGGCCTTAGGCACGAGTCAGGGTTTCCTAAATTCCCCCAAAATAAAATATTTAGGTGGCGACTTTGTATCTGGCAAAGCAGTCCATGTTTGGTACTTCTTTATTAAAAATCAGTTTTTCAAAACGATTTTCCGGATTTGGACTCTTTGGTGATTTATCGGTCTCACATCGCACATTGTGAAATTAGATTCAGAACCGTGACATTTGAGTCCGAACTGTAGTAGCTAGAGAGCAAACGAATTCCGCGCCCTCGCAGGCACGGAGCTCGGGAGTTTTCGCAGCGCGTCTACACACATTAGCAGCAGCAAGGGCTTTGAGCCAGCTGTGTTTGAATCCCCGATTCTCGAATTTGGAGACTTCTTGCACATAACTATTAAGGGCCGCGCCTTGCCCGACCTCGTATGCCTTCGAAGCTTCAGATTCGGCAACTTCCTTCGCCGCCTTCAATTCTGCCATGTCCGCCTCAAGTTTGGCGATCGCCTCTTGGGCTAGCTTGAGCGTAGCTTTGCTCGCGTCCGCCCTCTGCTCGGCAGCCATTCTGAGTTGGTCAGCATTTCAGGCCCTCTCCAACTCGGCCTCGACCCTTGCAGTTTCCATTTTCGCCCTCATAGCTTCGAACTCGGCACTGCTCCTTTGGCCATCAACTTCGGTCTGTAAATGGCTAATTCGTTCGATGGCGTCACGCTGGCGGCAACCTGTCTCGGCTGTCCTTCCGACCATCTGCAAAACAAGAGGTTAAATCCAAAAATATATACATAGAAGGGAAAGGAGATTAAATCCAAAAATATATTTTTACCAGAAGAGCCGATTGAGCGGCTAACGCTACTGCTAAAACGTCTGGCTCTGAGCGAAAAGTCACCTTGTCAGACGGCAATGAAACTGATGAAGCCATACTCACCGCAACGGCTGGGTCTTTTATAGCCGACGCGTCAGAGGAGATCGACATATTTCTTATTTTTGGCTGAACCACAAAAGGCACAACTTTTTTCCAACTCCTCTAAACACAGCCGTTTGTCGGCGAGCTCTTCTCTAGAGTTGGTCTCAACCTCGGTAGGACGTTTCTCCGCCCGTTGTTCAGCCTCCTCATTTGCCGGCACGATTGGTTCTGACTCGGTATCTCGTATTTGAAGCATCTCCTTAATAACAGGCGCGAGCGGCTCAACATCTGCGATGGGCAGCACCTCGGATCGATTGGCCTATGCTCTAATGGCCTCGGCTCTCCGCCGCGCGGCCATTCGTTCAGCGTTTGCCTTTTTGTCGAGTTGTGTGTGTGACAACCCGGCCATATCTTCAGGGTACGCGCCGGGAAGATCTTTTAGTCCGATAAAGACGTCGTCGTAAACTTCCCCTCGACCCAAGGTGGATGGAGGGTTAGCTGAATTGAGGTCGGATTCTTCAAAGGCTACCTTTAAAGCCTCGTCTACTTCAGCCTCGGACTAGCCAGATTCTTCAATGACCTCAACTTCTGCACGCTCCGAGTCGGATCCTTCGACGCCGATTTGGAGCAAGTTTCTGAAGTTGGTCAAAATAAGAGCCGTTGGAAACTCCTCGCCCCTTGGAATCAGGATGTTTTCTACTGCCCAGAAAGTCATGTACGTCAACTCGTATTGAAGCAGAATATGGGCCGCCCTCCCTTGCTTCTAAAGGCTTGGACGGCCGAAGTATCTCAACGTGACTTTTATCTCCAAAAGAACGGCGTCGTCGGTCGAGATCGAAACTTTCTTCAAATCGTTTCCTGCACAAGCAAAACCATTAGGTCCCAAAAGTGAAACTTTACAAATATAACAAAGGAAAAATAAACACAAGAGGCTATACGGCCACCTGGTTCGCCCCTCCGCCTAGGAATAGGATTGAGGCGATCCTTGCCTTCGCTGAATTCCCAGTTTCCTTCGACAACAACCATAACGTCATCGACTCGCTTCCCAGAGCTGGAAATCATAGCCACTAGTTGATGGTCGGTATCCTTGGCCCTAAGGAAATAACAACCGTGCCGACCGGAAGACTTGGCCAAGGCATAACAATACCAAATGGCAGGTATTGAGGTTGATCCTAAGGCGACGGTTTAGCTCTACAACCCCCATTATGATTCTAAAGAAGTTGACATTGGGTTAGGAAGGAATTAGACCCCAATGGCAGAGCACAGCGCTAAGGAGTGGGTGAAGGGGGAATCGGACTCCACCCTCTGTGATTGATAGAAGAGGGAAGACGATCGTGGTTTCGTCAGCCCTCTCTATGTCAAGGGTGCCGTCTGTCATGAGAGACAAACGGACGTCATCTGGAATGGAAAAATGGCATCGGAAGCCAGAAATTCGATCCGAAGAGAGGAGATCTTGCAAATGTTTTGCCATTTTCTTCAGTTTATAGGTATATTCTAAACCAAAAACAAACCAAGAAAAAGGATTTAGAGCAGAGAGAGAGAAAATTTACAAGAGATGAACAGGATAGTGAAGGAAACGAAGTCGCAGAGATAATTCGGAAGGAAGTCCAGAGACAAGTATCTGAAAATGTGTATGTATTTGAAAGGATGTCCAAATTTTAAATCATAATAAATAGAAGTGTACGAAGGGGCGAGAAGTTGAAATGATGACCGAGAAGCATGTGCTCAGACATCTGCATTGGAATGAGGACAGCCACCGAATTTCGGCCCTGACTTTTTGAGTTCGAAACCAAACACTCCAACCAACTGTCATTAATGGGGTGCTTGGGGGGCAATTGTGGGGGCCGAATAATGGGGATCGTAAAGAGGCCGAATGGCTAAACCTTAAGAGTTGGAATATAAATATAGTATTCGACTTCATCCCGTAATTTCAAATCCTACCCTATTTGGTCAAAAGGCCAGTTCGGTAAGGGGCCGAGTGAAAAGCGATTTGCTCTAAAAGAAACCGAATGGCGAACTAAAGGTGGGCCAAACTCCGAGGCCCAAGAAAGAAAATATATAAATAGAAGAACATCATCCAAAATGAGGTATGTGAGAACCATTACGCTTAACTTAGAATACAAGTAATCTTGAGTGTAGAGGCTGACTTGTCCGTCGGAGTGCTAATTCCAGCACCCTCGACCGGAGTGTTTATTCCTTTTCAGGTAACTAGCAGCGGATCATGAGCGTCCCCAAGGATTAGAAGAGTATTTCTAAACCACTTCTCCACAGGGGTAATGAGAACACCGGGACGCACCTACGTGTCTCTAAACAAAGCATCCTAATGCATTGCACGAGAGAGGAGAAAGTGGTAATGAGAACACCGGGACGCACCTGCGTGTCTCTAAACAAAGCATCCTAACGCATCATACGCAAGAGGAGAAAGGGGTAATGAGAACACGGGGACGCACCCGCGTGCTTCTAAACAAAGCATCGTAACACGTCGCACATGAGAGGAGAAAAGGGTAAAGAGAACCCCGGGACGCACCCACGTGTCTCTAAACAAAGCGAGTGGTGTAATCACCGGGACACACCCACGTGCTATAAACCAAATCAAGGTGTTCGAAGGATAGGAATGGTCCCACCTGGAATTCCTTTGAATGAACCGTACATACAAAATCGTGTACATAGAGAAAGACACTTAAAAAGTGTGATATAGTAAAAGTGCATGTTCCATGCAAGACAAACAATGGAGGTATAAAGGTGACGGCATATTCTATGCGAAAATGAAAGCATGTTCTATGCATGAGACAAGAGCATTTTCTATGCAAAGTTGAAAACATAAGCATATTCCATGCAACACCAAAATGCATATTCTATGCAACTATGCAATAGTACAAAATGCATATTTTTATACGAGATTAGCAATTGCAGCAAATGCAACGGCGAAATGCATGTGCAATGCAACAACAAAATGCAAATTCTATGCAAATGTAGCAAATGCATGTTCTATGCAACATTGGAAAATGCACATTCTATGCAATAACAAAAGCATGATCGCTTAACCCAATTTCGAGAACAACTTCTGATTTACCTCTCGGAAGAGTAGCAATATCTTAAAAAGGATACACCTTGTTTATGTTGATGAGCGACGACCATCGCACACTAGAAACGCAATTCTGAGTTTCTGTGAAGATATTTTGAATCAAACACTGAACATCCCCTGCACTTCTTGAAATCCAAGGACATAAAACAGAGCTAGAGATGCAGGGGAGACTTGTGGAAACCTGTTGACCACCAGAGGGAGCCGCCGGCCACCTACCGGCCACTAGTGTGCCCCTGTCGGCCATTGATGGTAGATTTGGGAAAAACTGACTTTTCATATTTGGGTCTTTAAGTACACAACTCCAAACTTCATTTCCTCACAAACCCTTGCTCGAAAATCACCTCCCTCTTTCTCTCTAGGTGCTCCTTCTCTCTAGATTTGCGCTTTCTACGCTTTTTCCAATACCCTACACAAACTTTATTTGATAAACCTTCTTAGTTCTCTTCACTTTGAACCGATTGGAATTTGATTTCGACACTTCTTTTCTTATTTCCACCATTCTAGGCTCATTTCCCTCGAGTTTCTCTCGAGTTCTGTGCACTTTTCCTGACTTTGACTTTTTCTTCCATTTTCTCTCTCCGAGGGTTGACTTTTTCAAAGTTTTTCCCTTTTTCTTCACTTTTTCTCATTTTTCACCCATCTTGCACCTATTTTTAGATGGCGGACGATGTTCCTCATGACGGGGCTCCCTTCAAGCTTCCTCTAGTAGATTTCGAGGCGGACTTCGAGATTGAGCCAGAGGCATTACCATTAAGTATATGCCCTTTTGATCCAACGAGGTACCATCCTCAGACACACAGAGTACCCACCGCAGAAGGCATCAAATCCTTTACTGCCTTTACTGAGGACACGCCAAAGGACCTCCTGCTGAGGGAGCCAGCGCCTCATTTGTCGGCCATCATTGTAAAGGTATGAAAACTATTTTTCTGCATTACTGCCCTTAACTGTTTGCATTTCTTGCACTATTTTGATTTGATTGCATCTCATACACTGCCTTGATCCGACTGTATCTCATACATTACCTTGATCTGATTGCATCTCATACATTACCACAGGACAGGTCTCGCGCCTTTAGGGGCTATGGCACGATGATCGCTCGAGATTGGTATGGTGAGCTCCCAGTTGGAGTTCGCGACATCATTGATGAGAAAGGCTTCGATCTTTTCTGCTCCAGCCTGACTCAGGTTATAGCGAGCCACCCTCTCTTAAGGGCCTTGGTGGAGAGGTGGTAGGACACCGCCAACTCTTTCTATTTTTCCCCAAAGGAGAGATGACGATGGCCCCTTACGACTTTGCCATGATCACTAGCTTAGGCATAGGGGATGATCTGATCCCTCTCGACCCTGATATGGGGGAGTGGGAGGCAGCATGGGTCGCGCTGCTTGGGGCCCATCCACCGACACTCCAGGCAGGCATGGTTTGGTACAGCTGGTTTGATGAGCAATTCAGGGGGACTAAGCCCGAGACGATCGAGGAGATAGAGCAATATGCCAGAGGCTTCCTCATGTTTGTTTTTGGTACCACCTTGTTTTTGAATAGGTGGAATACTGTGGGCCTGTATTTGCTAAGCGCCTTGGTAGTCCTCCATCGAGTTCAGTTCTATGATTGGAGCGGAGCTGGCCTCACCACATTGTACGGATATATGAGCTCGACTTCTTGTAGGAGTGGGAGCTTGATTAGAGGCTATTGGTGGGCTTCGAAGGTACATAGCTTAGTTCTCCCCTTTTTGCTTTACATTTTCTGCTCAGCATTTATTGCTTTACACTTGTTCAACACATGTACTTTTTGCTTTGCATTTTCTGTACCCGCTCATGCACTGTATGCTTTCGGCTTTGTATTTTCTGCATCTGTCCATACTGTATGCTTTCTGCATCTGTTAATATTGTATGCTTTCTGCTTTGCATTTTCTGTATCTGTTCATATTGTATTGATTGCATATTATTGCACTTTCCTTGCAGCTATAGGTGTACACGTACTTACCAGCTCTTGCTCTAGAGCCTGTAGAAGAGATTCCAGCGACAGTCCCCTTTTCTCGGGTATACGACGGCCAGCTCCACCGTACGACCCGGGAAAACTTCATGTTTTTCCGTCAGTATTTTGATGTGGTTGCGGCGTATGAGGTAACCCAAAACAAAGTCATCATACTTTTCAATCATTTTAATCCATACATTAATGATTGGCAACGACTTAATCGTCTGTTCATTTCTATATCAGATCACATGGTAGCCTTAGGCCATGATACCGTTAGGGACTTGAGCCCAGTATGATACAGCTCGGGTCATCACCCACCATCGCATTCTTCTCGAGGGCCCAATTTGCCGTGCTTGGTTCTTAGGCGAGTGTTTCGCACGCCAGACATTGGGCCTGCCTACCCCATTTATACCATGGCATCTCCAGTGTCCATGAGAGTGACGCACAGACTATCTGTCGACGAGGTGATCCAGTTCATGGTAGGGCTGGAGGCAGATTATTTCCGTGTAGAGGGCGATTATGCGACCTTTATCCAAACAGACCAGATGCCGCCTCTGACCAGCGTTCGTGGAGAGGAGGGAGCGAGAGCTCCTACCATGAGGGTGAGACACAAAGTGAGTCGGGTGAGCACAGCCCGTGGCAGCAAGGCTTCCCAGGCAGAGCAAAGGACTAGTTGGCCAGAGCTTCCGATCGAGCTGGCAAGTTGGCGATACTCCGGAGAGGCTTATTAGATTCTGATCGAGCCCCCGTTGGCTGGTCATAGATACGTCAGGGCGCCTGATTCACCTCCGGTATGCACTTCAGTTTTCATTTTTTCATTCCTGCCACTCAGATTCTTGTTATTTTGACACTGATCATCCCAACTTGCATTTGCAGGCCTCCACACGGTTCGTCGAGGTTTTACTCGAGATGTTGGCCTCATTCGAGGACATGATCTTGAGGAGGGAGGTGATACTTGGCTTCCACGGCATTGAGGTAAAAAGTTTCAGTCCTCTTACATTTCGGTCATCATATCTACACTGATCTACTGAAACTGGCATTTCAACTGAACACTTCTTCACCCTGCACTGATACACTGCATATATAGAGCTCATCTGACACATTACATTCTCGCATTGTATTCATACTCTGCATGTACATATTTTTAGTACACCGCACTTGCATCTGATACGCATACTGTGGTTGACATATACCAACTGCCTTTTTAGGTCCCACCTCTACCGACAGCAGCAGCAACAGCCATAGCAAGACCCTCAGTACCTCCTCCAGCAGCAGTGAGGAGAAGGAGACAAGCTCCAGCACGCAGTCGAGGCAGAGCTAGAGGCACCCGTGATGGGAGTGGCCCTTCAGAGCCCGTCCTAGATGATGATGATGATCAGACGAGCGAGAATAAGGAGCCAGCGGGTCTACAATCAAAGTCATCTGAGGACGGAGATGACAACGCTGGCTCGGATTTTGAGGGCGGAGATGATGCTGAGGGAGGTTCAGCAGCTAGCTCAGATACGGGGGCCGCTGGCAGTGGCGCTGATGGAGACAGTGCTACAGAGTCCACTCCGCCGAGGAAGAGGACAAAGAGGGCCTCTCGAGCCTGAGATAACTGGCGCTGATCTGTCTATGTTTTGAATTAGTTTCTTTTTGCTAGTAGTGTTGGCACTTTATACAGTTTAGACTAGTTTTATTTCTTTAAAAACTTGTACTCTTTTGTAAAAAGTGACCATGATCGGAATGAAAGCAGCTTTTGATGAAAAAGTGTTATATTTTGCATTCTGAGCATCGCATAACATCGTATAGCATAAAAACGAGATTGATCTTGATCGAAAACTGCAAATTCCATTGGCATTGTCTTAACCAGGTAATGAACTGACTAATAACTGAAATAACAAACAGAGTAAAACAACTCGATAAGCAACACAACAACTCGACAAGCTAATCAATGCAAATACAACTTGATAAGCAAAACAAGGACTTGATAAACAACATAAATACAACTCAATAAGCAAGACCAGACGAATACAACTTAAATAAACATGCTCAAGCCCAAAGGGACTGAAAACAAGACCTCAAAAGACACGAATAGCAGAATACAACTGCTGCATACAACTGAATCTTCACAAAGGAGGATAATGGGCATAAAAGTGGGGGGGGACTACCGGCCATGAAGGATGGCCTGCTGGCCATCTATTCCCTCTGCCGACCACTAATGATCCCCTGCCGGCCATCAATGAGCCTCTACCGACCATCAATGTGCAGAACCTCCAAAATGTTGACACATGGCCTCCACTCACTGCCTTATCTTCTACAAACGCTCTAGATTCGTGATTTCTTCATTTCAACTCTAATTTTGTCACAAATGGAGCCATTTTTTGCCCAAAAACTCTCAATTTGGATTGCAATGTTAGATGGCTCGGAAAAGCTAAATTTTTGGGGTTTTGGCATAAATGCACTATTCCCGCTAAGTCGTACCCCGCTGTGTTTTCCATTTCTCCACGCCGCGGCTAGATGCTGGAATCCGGTCACGCATGTATTTAGCTTCGGGGGACAAGAGATGTATCCGACAATTGAAGAATTCCAAGTTTTGATGGAATCCTGGCGTGACGAGGAAATCTTGCCTCAGTCCCGCTTTAGCTACATCCAAGCTCTAGGAAGAATGTGTAGGCTCATTTCTCATGAGGCTCGATCCTTGGTTCACAATGGAGAGTTGGATATTCCTAGCCTTGTTCATCAATTTTCTGATGAAGATGACCGCAACAATCGTCTTTGGCTGAGCTTTCAGCAGCATGCCCTTTGTTTGTGTATGTTGGCTCATTTTCTACTTGCCCCCAGTTTCGGAGGGTCTTGCATTCGCTTGATCAAAGTAGCCCAAAGCTTGAAAGAAGGCAAGAGTTGCATTGGCTTAGCACTGGCCGAGACTTTGATAGGCTTAAACGCTTTCCATAGGCGGGAGATGACCAAATTCATGGGAAGTCCCCTGCTTCTGCTGGTAATATTTCCCACCCTATCTCACAAGTGTTTCTCATATCACTCATCACTCAGGCTCTGCTTTTCTCTCAAAACCCTTTCTCACTTTTCTCTCCACATACACCTCTCTATTCTTTAATCTCTCTTATTTTTCATCCCTCCCCAGATATGGCTCATGGACAGGTTGAAGGTAGCGGACTCTTGTCCTGCATATTCAGTGCGAGGCTATTTCTTTCGCCAATGGCTAGTTGATTTCCTGAACGAGGGGTGGTGGTGCCACTGGATGTGTAACAGGTCTGCTGTTGACATTGCTTGGCATTTCCCTTGGTTTAATTTGCCCAAGATAAGCTACAGCATGGCCTAGTAACCCAGCATTCGATTGATTGGCTTGACACACTGTGTTTTCTACTTTCCATTCCGGTTCCGGCGTCAGTTCGAATACGTCCAAATTTGCCCAGGAGAAGGAGTAGAATACCCGGCTTCATTTCCAATCCGAGGTTCACAATTTGTTTGATATCCCACTGCATGGAGGACAAGAGAACTTCTGGATCTTGCTCCCAATTTCATTTACACCTTATTTGGTGAATGCATAGCTAGGCTTGAAGATGAGGCACAAACCGGGCCTACCTTAGCATCTGAAGCTTCCACAAGCTCAGGAAGAGGGCATAGGAACACGTAACTCATCAATGCCCCAAGTGTATTGCTTTGATCTGTACTTTCAAGTTTTCCTTTTGAATGTAATAAAAGTAACTTTGATATGTATTGAGAGTTAGAGAACTTTGTATTGAAATCAATGAAATTGAAGTTGTAGGCACTGAAAATTTTCCTTTTGGTCCGAAAATGGTCTAAGTTGTAAAAAGATTAATTTGAACAAAATCAACTTTTATTAAAAAATTTCAAAACCATTTTCGATAAGGATCATAACTGGACACACATGGAATCTATCCTTGAGATGTACAACCCCGAATCCAACAACTGAAAAATTGCCCCTTGTCTGAATTGCATTGCTCAGCACTGTACCGTAACCAGCTCTCTCAGTGAAGACCACAACCGAACTCTTGGATGCAGAAAAGACGAAGAATGACCAGAATAATCTCATGGACATACTTGATTTGGAGGTGTTTATGGCTGGAGTTCAAAATGAAGTTGCCTACGTATCTCAAAGATGGGAATCAAGCCTTACGTAGTTCGGTTCGGGTTCACTCAGGTATTAACACTCTTCTTTTGCGCTTTAACTTTTCCCAAGGCCGCCCTTTCTGGGTTTTCAACCTTGCGAGCTCAATTTTTCTTATTTCCAATTTTTTTGTGCTCTAACATTTGCCTAGGTTGCCCTTCCGGGTTTTCAGCATAGCGAACCTCTCAGGGATAGTATTTCTTAAACTTGTCCATGTTAATTGGTTGGGAAAATTCTAGGCCATCCAGGTCCATAAGAATAACAGCTCCACCTGACCAGATTGATTTGATGATGTAAGGGCCAGTCCAATTGGGTCTGAACTTGCCCCTAGGGTCATGGATGGGAGCTCGGTTGTCTTTGAGGACCAAATCCCCTTCCTTAAGATTCCTAGACTTAACTTTCTTGTTAAAAGCCCTGGCAATCCTATGTTGATAACCTTGAACATGGTACAGTGCTTTCCGTTTCCTCTCATCAAATAGCATTAATTCCTTCAACCTGCTCTGCTGCCAATCTACTTCTGCTATCCGGCACTCAGCCATAACCCCCAACGATGGAACCTCTACTTCAATCGACAGAATAACTTCCATCCCATAAACTAAAGAATACGGAGTTGCCCCAATAGATATCTGAATTGACGTTCTATAGCCCCAGAGGGCACATGGTAGTTTGTCTGGCCAGTCCCTGTAGGTCTCAACCATTTTCTGCAAAATGTGCTTGATGTTCTTGTTGGTAGCCTCAATAGCTCGGTTGTTTTGCGGCCGATATGTGGATGACTCATGAAAAGCCACGTATTTTTCTAACAATTCAATCACTTCCTTTTTGAAATGGAAGCCATTGTCTGAAATGATTTCGTTCGGGACCCCGTACTCACAAATGATGTTATTCCTGATGAACTTGGCTACATGCGACGCTTTCAGCACTGCATAGGATTTGGGCTTCTACCCACTTTGTAATGTAGCCTATCGCCCCCAGGATATACTCATGCCCATTCAAGCCTCTTGGCGTAACTGTCCCAATAACATCAATTCCCCAGACTGAAAAAGGATATGGTGAAGTCATGTTGTACAGCATTGACGGTGGGATGTTGATGCGATTGGCCTGAATTTGACGTTTGTGGCATCGCCGAACAAAACCAATACAATCCTCCTCCATGGTTGACCAGTAGTAACCCTGCCTGAGATTCTTTCGGGCTAGCATTACTTCACTCATGTGTGCTTCACACTCTTCTCCATGGATGGCATTTATTAGGTGCTTCGACTCTTCTACATCAACACACAGCTTGCGCATTCCCAGATGGCCTCGCTTGTACAACTTACCTCCACAGATAATAAACTGAGTAGCCATTCACCGTATTGCCCTTTTATCTTTGGCATTTGCCCCTAGTGGATAAGCTTCCTTTTCCAAGAAGTTCCAGACATCATAATACTAGGGGTTCTGATCTTGTACTTCATCAATTGTGACGATCAACTCATAGGCTGGCACATACCTCTGTTCAATAATGATCGGACGTATCCGGACTCCAAAAGGGATGTCTATCATAAAAGATAGAGTTGATAAGGTGTCAACAAACCTGTTGTTCTCTCTTAACAAATGCGTGAAGGTTAACTTCTCAAACCTAGGGATCAGAATGTGTAGGGTTTGGTGATAAATTTTCATTCTTTCTTCTTTGACCTTCCAGTCTCCGTTTGCTTGAGATATAACCAGGTTCGAGTCCCCAATGACGTCTAAACTTTTTGCCCCTAGTTCCAAGGTGGCTTCTAAGCCAACAATACATGCTTTGTATTCTGCTTCGTTGTTCGATACCTTGAACTGGAGTTTGAAGGCTAAAGGTATATGGGAATTGTCGAGTGTTATCAACAACACCCTTATCTCATAACCATACTGGTTAGATGCTCCGTCAAAGTACATCGTCCAAGTTTCTTCCTCAACTTTCAGAATGGCCTCATTTGGGAATAAGTACTCCACTGCTTCGTCCCCTTTCACTGGGTGATCTGCCAGGAACTCTGCTACTGCTCTCTCATTGATAGACTTGCAAGTTACATATTTCAAATCAAATTCGGAGAGAAGAAGCAACCAACAGGCTAGCCTACCCGTAAGTGCCAGTTTCTCGAAGAGAAATTTGATGGGATCTAATCTCAAAACCAGAATTACAGAATGAGCTAACAGGTAATGCCTCAACTTCCTGGTGGCCTATATCAAAGCTAAGCAAGCCTTTTCCAGTGGGGTGTAACAGGTCTTATATCCCAGCATCTTCTTGCTCAGGTAATAAATGGCTTTCTCCACTTTATCTTCAGATTCCTGTGCAAGCATGCAACCCATTGAAGTGTTGGTTACTAATAGGTACAAAATCAACGGCTTCCCCGGCTCTGGCAGCGACAACACGGGCGGGTTCTGAAGGTACTGCTTGATCTGCTCAAAAGTAGCCTGGCATCGGTCATGTCATTGAAATTTCTTTCCTTTCTTCAGGAGACCAAATAGTGGTTCACTAGTCAAGGTCAATTTTGCAATAAATCATCTTATGAATTGCACTTTACCTAGAAAGCCTCGCGCCTCCTTTTCAGTCCATGGTGGTGGCATTTCTAGGATGACCTTAATTTTTGAAGGATCAACCTCGATGCCCCTTTGTGTAATCAAGAACCCTAGCATTTTCCTTGCTGTGACACCAAAAGTGCATTTCTGTGGATTCAGCCTCAACCGATATTCTCTAATTCGTTGGAAGAATTTTTTCAAGGCGGTGTAGTGGCCCTCTCTTTCTTCGGACTTGACAATCATGTTGTCCACATACACCTCGACCTCTTTGTGGATCATATCGTGCAAGATAGTGGTTGCAGCCCGTTGATAAGTAGCCCCAGCATTCTTCAGACCGAACGACATCACCCTATAGCAGTAGGTTCCCCACGGCGTAGTGAAGGTAGTCTTCTCTCTGTCCTCGGGGGCTATCAAGATCTGCTTATTCCTGGAAAATCCATCCATAAAGGAAAGCAACGTATAGCCTACGGTAAAGTCCACCAATTCGTCGATGTGCGGTAGAGGAAAGTTATCCTTCGGACTAGCTTTGTTCAGATCTCTAAAACCCACACATACCCGAATCCTGACATCTTTCTTCGGCACCGGAACAATGTTGGCCAACCAAGTGAGATACTCAGATACTAACAAAAACCATGCGTCTATTTGCTTGGTGACCTCTTCCTTGATTTTCAAAGCCTAATCCGGGTGTATTCTCTGAAGCTTTTGCTTGATGGGTCGAGCCTCAAGGTCAAGAGGGATCCGATGCTGTACAATCTCAGGATCGATTCCAGGCATGTCTTTGTAGGACCACGCAAAAACATCTTTCAAATCTTTTAATAAAGCGACTAAGCACTTGCGTTCCTCCGAAGACAACGTGGACCCAATCTAGAAAAGACGCGGATCCTTCTCAGTACCCACATTAATTGAAATGATTTCATCCACAAGGGGTTTTACAAACCTCTCATCCTCTCGATTAATCAAATGTTTTAAAACCAGAGGAATTCCTTCCTCGTCGTTTTTATCAAAATTTTGAAAGTCATGATCAATGCAATATACAAGTGGCACAGAAAAGTACTCATAAACAGCAGTGGTACCATTCCTATTCAAAGCCTCCAGCTCGTCCAATTCCTCAGTTACAATCGACTCAAAAGAAGAAAAAAAAAAGACGACCTGGACAAAACAACGGCATTCGGGTTACCAACCCCAGGAATAACAGACTTCGACTCAGAAGAAATGGAATCTGATTCCGACTCCACAGACTCTGTGAAATCAGATTATGACTCACTACCTGATTCAAAAAGCCCTCCTCTAGCTGCCAAGTGAGAGAGGGTATGATAGATGCATCCAAAATACTGGTAGAAGGGTCCACACCTGGGTCCCCCCCAATCATGGAAACGGTGAAGTCATCTCCCAAGCTCTCTAGTTTGATCTGAGGATCCGAAATGAGACAAGCCAGCGCCGCTACTATCTCATGCTCATTGCCGTTGGACTCATCCTCAGGAGTTAAGGCAGTCTATTCTTCTGTTGATTCATCCTCTTGCAGTTGTAGGTCGAAGAAAATCTCAAAGCCAGGTCGACGGGCTTCTCACAGTTTAACCATGGCTCAGGAAAGCTGCAAAATGGGAAGTCTTCCCCCTTCCAGACAAAGTGGCCGTTCAGGGTTCCTTGAATTGGTCTGTGCACTAGCTCATAGTGCTTCCCACTTTGCCTTGCCTTGGCTCTTCCTGCCATTTCCTTTCTTTTTTTTACCCAATCCTCTTTTGTAGGCGTGTAACCTAGACCAAAGGTATGAGGGTTATGTGGCACTTCGGCCAGCGCAGAAACGCCTTTCCGGCCGCTCTTTCCCAATCCCATCCCGGGCATATGCTGTAGCTTATTCATGAGGTAAACTGATTGAGCACTGACGTACAACGCCTCATCAACAGCCAAGATATCTTGCACCACCCAGGCCTCAACCAAGGTAAATCCAGATAGGGAAACATCCTCATCGCCGTGCATAATTTCCAGTACTGGTGTGGTGACCTTAGGTGGAGGATGCATTGATGAGTTTCCAAACACAATGGCTACCCCTTTTCCAAGGGGGTACTTCGGCATCTGGTGAAGAGTGGAAGAGATATCTTTTACTTGGTGCAGCCACGGCCATCCAAGGAGTAAGTTAAAAATGGCCGGAACATCCAGGACGTGAAACTCAATATCCTGTTGCGCCGGGCCAACCTGTGTTCTGATCTGAACTATCCCAATCACCTCTCGACTTATGTTGTCAAAGGCCCGGATCACCTGGGCCGTCAGTACAAAGTCCGCTGGCTTCAAGCCAATAGCATAGGCTATGCGAGATGGACACACATTGATTACAGACCTAGTGTCTACCAACACAACCAGTACCCACTTCTGTCTACACTCAACCGAGATGTATAGTGGTTTGTTATGTGCCGAGCCCTCTGGCGGCAATTCTTTATGTAAGAAGGTCAAAGTTGGCAAGCCCCTCCCGGGAAGACAAGTCCCACTAATTGCTCAGGAGTTGTGTCGATCGATAGCTTGGCCTTATCAATTGTTGATAGGACGGCTTGCCTGTGTACCCGTGAAGCCATGAGCAAACCCCAGATGGATATATCCGCTTGGATCTTCTTTAGCTTCTTTAGTACAGCTTCTTCCTCCAACCGTTTGTCCTTCTATTTTTCTGCCTCTCTATCCTTTCAGGATGCCTCGGGTTGGTCTAAGTGCGAGGGCTTGAAGTACCGCCCGCTTCTAGTCATGTGATTCACTTCCTCAGAATACCAGGTGTCATTTGGCAGGTTTTGGCCCCAATCATCGTTTGTGTGGGCAAGATGCAGATCATCATCTTCCCACCAGACTCCTTCGGCAACTGACAGACAATTGTCTGGTTCCGTTGTAATTACTCTGACATCACAGTCATCCCTCATGGGGTCCTTGGTTTTTCCAGCTTCTTGACTACTCTCGTCCCGTTCCTGTTCAAACTGCCTCAGTGTGGCTTCTTGTTTAGTGCCCACAGTGCTAAAGATGCCCATTTCCTGAGTGGAATTCTTAATACTGGCGCTCTCTGGCAACTTCCCCTTGTCTTCGGCCGTTTCGGCCCTTGTAACAGTTCCTGTTTCTAACTGTTCCAGCTTTGGTTGAAATACCTCATCCATATCCGGTTCATCACTGAGCCACCCCGAATTATCCGTTGATCTGTTCAGATCGAACCAGTTAATTTGCACATCCCCTGAATCCTGCTCATCGAAGAATTACAGATTATTGATGTCTTCCACGAGGTCAGCTAAGTCATCCAATCCTTGGCTCGGTCCATCCTCCCGGACCACATTCACCTCAATTCCTGTAGGTAACTCCAGCTCTAGCTTGGCCTAAGTGGCTGGCACAATATAGCGGCAGGGGTTGTATTCTTCCTCAAATAAGTCCACGAAGCTCTCAGGCGCTGAACTAACATTCCCATCCTCCAACAAGGCCACCTTGCCTTCATCTACCACAGTCACCACCATAGGTTTGGGTTGGGATATGGACGTATTAAACATGCACAAGTTCGTGCTTTCTGGGATGAACAGTGCCGGCTTAAGTAGATGGGATGGAGTGATGTATATGCTGGGGTCGTAAGGGACGGTTAGTGTTTGGATAAGGTTTACTTGCCGAGGTGGAGGGGTTTGGTTATGTGGTAAAGGGGATTTGTAGTGACGTTTGGCTTTTCAGGAGGGGCTATCACTTTGTTATCTATGAGATCCTGAATCTCATGACGAAGTCTAAAACACTGGTTGGTATCATGACCATGCTGTTGGTGGAAGGCGCAGTACTTGGCCGAATTGTGTTTAGGAGGGAATGGATTGGGCAAGGGGCGTTGTTCTAACGGTTTCAAATGACCTTTTCTGAGCAGGATCCTCAAGGCGGCAAATAGAGACGTGTAAAGTGGGGTGAAAACTCTCTGGCCTCGGGCCTGATGGCTGGAAGTTTGGGGGGTTGTATTGGCCGTATCGGCAAAGGGGTTAGCGATTTTAGGTGCGGTGGTAACCATACCCACATCTGAAGGCCTTCCAACTGCACTACTGCCAATAGTCGTATTAGAATTGCATGTGAAAGCCCTCTTAGGCTGCTCTTTCTCGTGGTCAATCAGACCCTACTTCATTGCATCCTCTATTTGCACCCCTATTTCATGGAGGTTGGAAAATGTTGACAGAGGTAAGACTATCATTTTCTGTAGTAGCCTCGGTTGCAAGTTACGAACCACTATTCGAATCTGGTCATTTTCAGCCGGTCGGGTTGTCATCATGGAAGCCTTGGCCCTCCACCGGGTTACAAAATCGAAAAATCCCTCCTTCTGCTCTTGGCGGGTTGCTTCGAGATCACGAGTTGTGACCTCGATCTGTGTGTTATAGGAGTACTACAGTATGAAGGCCTCAGCTATTTCCTCTCAATTCCTCTTTACAGAATCCTCAAGTTTAGCGTACCAGATGGCCACGACACTTGACAGGGTACGGCCAAAGAGGGATAACTTCTGCAGCCTAGATAGGCCCATCGGCCGCAGAATGTTTGAAAATAGTCGCAAGTGGACCATGGGATCACCCGAGCCATCGAAGCGGTCTATATGTGGCATTTTAAACCTATTCGGCAATGTCGCCGCCGAATCTGCATAGCCATCCTCTATATCCGGAATTGAATTCACACCTTAAGCTCGTTCAAGCTTGCTCACTTTCAGAGTAGTAGGATCAACCTCAAACTCAAAGGGTGCCTCTGTTGGGTAGACCGGTGCTTTGGAAGTCTGGAGTGGAACTAGCTCTGCGGAATGTCCGTATTCTCCTGGACATTAGTTGTAACCCCGGGTAATGGAACCCTGGCTAGGGGTGGATGAGAAGTAAAGGCTGCTGCTTGTTGTGGCTATTATTGCTGCAGCCTAGCGATCAACTCAGCCTGCTGGGCTGCAATTTTCGTTTGGCAGGTGGTGACCTCCGCTTGGCGAGTAGCGTCTAGCTACATTGCCTCGATGGTCTGTTGGAGTTAGCGGAGCATGTCCTCCATGTTGATTATAGGATGCTGTTCTATCTGAACTAGTATGTACTACTTTCTGAAGTTGAAGCAGATAACTGGGCCCGACTAGGCACAGGCAAAGTAGATAGCGACTGCTGAATTGGTGACTGTTGAACCAGTGAGCTATGCTTAACTCTCCTCCATCTTGTAACCAAGGGTAGCGAAGTAAACACCGGCTGTCCTCCAATAAGATCCTCAGATCGGTAAATCCGCCTTACTCTGGTCTAGAGTGCTTTGGGGGTAACAGCCTCATCTGAAGCAATTGTGAAACACTACCTTGCAAAAAGAAAAATAAAGAAAAAGAAACAAAAATCAGAAACTACACAGCACCTCGGCTCAGATAGAAACAACTCGTAGTTGCAATCATAAGATGGACAATCTGTACTCAAACACTGATTTATGCCTCAAACTGATACCCTCAAACTGATACCCAGACTTGCAACTGATACATACAGTCCTGTAAAGTTTCACTCTAAAAGCACGTATCAAGCAAGTGAGAGCCAAAAACACCCCTATGATGGGGTAGGGTTACCCTGTCCTAATTCCGTCAGGAACTAGGGGTTCCCTACGCAAACAAGCGGTTTCAAACAATTCCTACATTCGGGTGAACAACATGTCCTAGTTTTGAATAGTCTCTATGGCTTCTAATATGCAACTAGGTCGATTGGTCAAAAAGAGTGCCTCAGTAAGACCATCTAATATACCTCTCGCTCCTGACACCGAGAAGTGAAAGGAGGATCAAACGGCGCAGCGGTAGTCCAGATCCAAGGTTTGTGTTCCCATTGTAGCAGAGCCCGCAATCGGTCAGCCTTATGGCAAGCTTTTCCAAGCAAGCCTCTGGCAAACCGCTCAGGAATAGCAGATGGCAAACATTGTGACTTAGGCGCACCGACACAAATGCAAATGCAAAGAAACACACGAGTATAAATAAAATAACATATCATGAGTTCGAGTCAAGTTCTCTAAGTTCCCTAGCAGAGTCGCCAGAAACTGTGGGCTCGCCTTTTTTCTCGCGCCATTCGCCTTTTGAAAAAGGGGTTTGAAAAGAAAGGCCTCATAGTTGGGACTCCCGCAGTTCTGAATCTAGTCTCACAAGTGCAATGTGAAACTGATAAACACCAAAGAGTTCAATCCGACAAATCTGTTTTGGAAAATCGATTTTAAATCAAATATTGCCAAAATTGGATTGTTTTGCCAGATTACAGAGTCGCCACCTAAATATTTTATTTTTAGGGAAATTTCGAAAACCCTGACTCGTGCCAAACGCCATGTGTTTGTCATCACCAAAGTTGTCCCGGCTCGGAAACTGGGGTACAAGGAGGGAAGGTCATGAAATGAGCACCCCCGCTCGCCCGATCAAAGGATCGGCCTCTACTAATCATGATATGCTCTTTTATAAACCTTATGTGTTCTTATTCTGATTATTAGCTAACATTACTATGTGACGCGCACAAGCAAGTATAGATTAGTCGCAAGACTTGGAACAATTCAACTCATGTTTGTTTTTCGAAAATGGTTTGAATTTGCCACCCTCAAGTGGGCTTAAAAGATGCGGATTTGCCACCAAACACAGTGGGCTTAAAACAGGATTTGCCACAACAAAGTGGGCGTAAAACTCACATTTATTGAATTGTTCCAATTCAAACAACAAGCCTTCATCCACAGGCATTCATGCAGTTTATCATTTAAGCACATAGCCTCATGGCAAGCATGCGAAACATGGCAATATGGAAATCACACTCATGCAAGTATGCTAAAGCGAAAAAGCTTACCTAGTACTCCAAGCTAGGAAAGAAAACAAAGTAAGAAAAAATACATGATTCCTAACTATGTTAAATGACTAATGCAACACATGCAATAATGCAATTAATAGGCTCAACTACTAATATGGCATTTGATTCGATTCAATTTGATAACATGCTTTTAAACACGTATTCAAAGAAGATATTGAAATTGCAATGCAGTTTGAATGATGCGCCGAGCCTCGGTGCATGCAAGACAAATGAATGAATGCAAACATGCGGGCATAAGGTATGCTAATTGAAAATGTTCCTAACTAACCATCAAAAGCGGTTAAGTAAAAGGGAGAAAGATGTAGGGTTGGACGACATGAGCACACGCACGTACACTTATTACAATATTATGCCCTCACGAAGGAGGGTCCGAATGAATAATAACTAAGCTAATCAAAGCTAAGCTAACTAATCTAATTAAGCTAATTAGACTAATTATTACAAATCAAACGAATAGTTAGTAAACTAATTACTAATTATTACAACACTTTAACTAATTAGCAAACTAGTTAATTTAAAACGAATGTACACTAACTAAACATGCAAAGGATTAAACTACACTGCCATAGCTCTGCTTCGGGAAGTGGAGGATGTATGCACTCGATTTTCGTGTAGAAAAGCCTTCCATTTTGCTCCCGAGAGGCTCTGTTTTCAGGGTTGAACATACTCCAAAAACTTTTTGCTCCACCTTACCAAATCAATGCTGAGGATTACACCAGTGGCCTGCCGGCCATGAGTGGTTGCTGCCGGCCCCCTGCCGGCCAAGAATAAGGCACTGCCGGCCATCAGTGAGCCACTGTCGGCCACTGGTACTCCAAATCACCACACTGCAACAGGGCACAAACAGAGGAAAATGAAGAGTTTTCCAGGCGTTTATTTGTACTGTGCCCCTCCTTATCATCTCAAAAGCTCAAAGGAGTGGATCACTTGGATCCAAAACCACCAATCAAACATTTTCGATGCATGATGGCCAAGGAACCAAGGAGTACAATTTCATTGCATACAAAAACAAGACTCAAGACCATCACCTTATCATGTGTGATCAAAGGTAATGGAGACAAAGGAGATTGGCTCATTTCATCACTTTGAGTATGAAATGCTCCAATCTTCCTTGTGTTCAATATAACGTTCGATTGAACACATGGAATGCAACACAATATGCTTAACTTGCTTAAGTTTTACTCATCACTTTTGTTTACTCATTTTAAGTTACCAACCCACTCTTTAATTGATTAAGTCCAAGGTGAGTGTCCTCTAATGGAAGAGGTGTCAACCAAGGGAGGATTTAAGGCAAGAGAGAGATCATACCTTTGGTTAGTAGAAACCCTCAAAAGAGGATTAAAACCATTAAGCACAAATCTCAATCTCAAGCTTAAACACAACCCGAAGGTTAACTAACCCTCAAAGCAAATGAAAAAGTGATGAAATAAGGGAGGCTGTAGATATTATATGTGCTGAAATTACATGCAAAATGACACTACAACATGCTTTCAACTCCAAATAATGATGCTCAAAGCTTTAAAACACCAAGCTAGTGAAGGAATTAACCCTACAACTTTGTAATACAAGCCTCAAATGAATCAACCAGCCCAAAATAGAGCCAAAATAGGTCAAAACAGTGGCAAAAACATGCTGGACAAAAGCTAAGTTAGGCTAGAAAAACATGCTAACACACAAAGCTATCTAGGCATGCAAACAAGACACAAAGAGAGGAGGCTAACCCATCCTATTTTGGACTTCAAAACATGAATTTTACCACTGAAAATCCTCTTAAATTCAGTGGTTAAAAGGGCCAAAAAATTTGATTTAAAATCTTTGAAAAATGGCACAACAACTTGATAATCAAGCAACAGGAAGGGTGGACTACCCCTAACTCCAAAAAAACCTCAAACCACCATTTTTAGACCATGAAAATAAAGATTTTCAGAGGTCAAAACCAGCCTTAAAACAGTATGTAAAGATGGCAAAACAAGTATTTGAAATAAGCTTAAAACACAAGTGTTCTACCTCTTGAAGACAAGATGTAATTTAGGCACCAAAATCATGCGAAACCAAGCCAAAATCCTCTTCTAAAGCTCAAAGAGGGCCTTAAGTAACCTCAACTCAATGGTGATCAAGTTTGATCAAGGGTTTATATGCAAGAGTGTAGAGAATTTAGGCTATCAGGCACAAAATATCAAGAGAGAGAGAATTCTAGAGAGAGAATTTTTTTGTCTTCAAAATTTTCTAAACCTTGCACATGCAAGAGACGACTTCTATATATAGAAGATGCAAAATCCCCTCATAAAGATCCAGCTATACACGTGCTAAAAGATGCTTCAATCTGTGCAAGCAGTTGGCACAAAATATCACAAAATATCTGCTGATGCACCGGTGGCCGGCCGACCATCAGTGATGGCCGGCAGGCCAAGAGCCATGGCCGGCAGCCCTCAAAAATGGCCAATAGGCTATCAACGACATAATACTACAAAGACCTAGACATGGTCCAAAGATAAGACAGAAAGGAGGTGTAGGGTTTGGAAAACTCCAATCTGTGGCATTCTGCCGCGAACTTTGAGCGTTCGGAGAGCAATCGAACTCGCCATCGGATATACTTGCAAGAACATCCAAGTCTTGAAAACGGCCAAAAATGGGGTGTCTACACCCTCCTTCCAAACCAAACTTAACTACCAACCCACTTTCTACACATAATCGAGTTCCCCCATCCCGAAACATCAACCAAATCCATACACTGCCACTCACCTACAATCCCAATGCATATATTACTCCATCCCACTTACCCAAGCCAGAGGTGATCATTCCAGAAGGCACGAATATGTGCATGATGGATTTGATACTGCAAACCCAACCCGAACTTGTGACAACTGAGGCAGAAAAGAAAGAGAGCGCACTCGAAAAGGGGTTGCCTAATGCATAAGTCGTAGAGAAAGGGGCCTCATTTACAGAAAAGTACGACCCCAGCTTATACATCGTGGCTATTGATCAGCCAAAGCCAGTAGTCATCTTGTCGGACTTTCTCAGCATTAATGCTATCGGAGAAGACCAAATAGCGCAGAATCAGAATGAGTGGCCTGAGCAAGGTCTGAATGACTTAGTGAACCTAGAGGAGGATCTGGCAGAATTGAGGGAGGATCTGGAGGATCTTTACTTCTTCGAGAAAGAAGATACAACTTGTGTGCAGATGAGATAGTGGGAGCCGAGCCAACCAGAAATAAGCAACAGATGGTTGAATGAAAAGGAGTCAAACGTACAAGAACATATAGGAGAGACTAGGAATGAAGAAGAAAGTGGTGCTAGTGGCAAGGCTGAGATTGCACCTCTGATTGAGAAAGAACGGGCATCGGAACAATTTCAAAAGGAAAAGATAGAAGAGATCCAGAAGAAAATAGCTCTCAAACAGGAAAGGGAAAAAGAGAAAGAAGAGGTTGAGTCCACAATCGGTAGTGTTCAAAAGACCAAGAAAACTGAGTGGGAACCCAGTGACAAGAAGAGAATGTTAAGAAAACTCAGAAAGTACTGGGATGCTGAAACCCGAGCTGTAGTGGAGGAATAATGGTATGACGATGGGGCGCGTGATGTTAACATGCTTAGAATAGAACCTGATAGTAGCCCAACCATGACTGCGAGGGAGTGATGGGAAGATAGCGATCTAAGCTATGCATATACAGATGAAGGGTAGAAAGATGATACTCCTGATGATACGTGGTATACTGATGAGATTGATTATCTGACCCGTAGTGGTCGGTACTTTAAACTGTTGACTTTAGATCATCCATAATCTTTCAACAGAGAGGTTGAGAAAGCAAAGGAGAAGGATGTCGAAGAAAACCTGGTCTTAAAGTAGCTGAAGAAGATCCAGGCCGATATATCTATTTGGGGGCTAATAATGGCATCTCGGGAGTATAGACAAGCCCTGTTCGAAGCAATAAACCAGACCAAATTGCCCATTGACAGCACCGCTAACCAATTGGTTTCAATGGTCACCTCTGGGGACGTTATTGTAACAGCGCCCGCGTGGGACCTCGTGCTACAGTTCGGACTCTCGATTTGTGTCACGGTTCTTAATCTGAACCAAAGAGTCCAAATCTGGCAAATCGTTTGAGAAAACAGATTTCTTTGAAAAAGTAGTGCCAAACATGGACTGCTTTGCCAGATACAGAGTCGCCACCTAAATATTTTTAAAATGGGGAAATTTAGGAAACCCTGACTCGGTGCCGAAGGCCACATGTCCGTCATCACCGGAGTTGTCTCGGCTCGGGAGCTTGGGTACGATCGGGGAAGGTCAGCTATGAGCACCCCCTTTCGCCCGGTACGAAGACCGGCCTCTACTAACTGTGATATCCAGTTTTGAAAACGTTATGTGTTCTTATTCCAATTATTAGCCTAGCATTACTATGTTATGCGCGCGGCAAACAAGTATAGACCGAATCGCCCAAATTGGAAATAAAACATTTTATGTTCGTTTTGAAAATGGTTTGCTACTCGTAAGTAGGCTAAAATGCAGGTTTTGCCACCTTCAAGTGGGCTTTTGGAAAAGATGGTTTTGCCACTATCTAGTGGGCTTAAAAATCGCAGTTTTAACGCATTATCCCAATTTAAGCAATTTGACCTCCACCCACAGGCATTCAAGCAGTTTATCTCATGTAAGCACTTAGCCGCATGGCAAGCATACTATTATGGCAACATTCACACGCATGCTGGATGCTAAAGCAAAAATACTTACATCGTACTCCGTGCCAAAACAGTAAACTAGTTAGCAAAAATGTGCGTGTCCTAGTTCATGTTATTTTGCCTAATGCAACACATACAAGATGCAATTTAGATAGGCTCGGTTAACCTAAGCATGGCATATGAAATGCGATCAACTAACACATATTCAATTTTCTTGAATTGAAGTACAAATGCAGTTAGCATGATGTACCGAGCCCAATGCATGCAATACAAATGCATGAATGCACGCATAGTATAGAAATAACTGCTTTGGGCTATCGGTGGGA